>MCJB01028825.1:72553-104635 GCA_002018475.1 Nicotiana obtusifolia | reverse complement strand
ACAAAAATTTCATATATTAACAAGTAAAAGGAAAAGAAGAACTATGAGGGTGAAAAATATCATGCGTCTTCACTTTCCAACAAAATTTTTGAGAAAGAAACTTTCAAGATCTTTTGTTCATAGGAGCATCAGTCAACATCTTTTCTGCCCAAGCACGGAAGGGAATATCTTCAAAGACTTCCATGGTTGCTGAGAAAATGGGTATATGGTTACATGAAGGAATTCAGGGCATATAAAAAAAATAGAGAGAAGAAATCTTACGTGCAAAGTTTCATTTGTTTGGAAATGGCATGTTTTCTTCACCCACTAACCCACTAGTGCGGGTAACAACAAAGCGGGCGTACCAGCCACGGTCCCGGTCATCCTTGAGGCTAACCAACACTCTTTTACTTCTAGCCACCAGGGAAAAAAATCCTTCACCAAACAACTTGGGGGAGTAAAGGTGAAGTAAGTGACGAAAGGTAAAAGGGACGAAAACCAAATCTGACAAATAACAAAGGCATGCTATAACCCTCCACACAATGTGACCAATCTGGCCAACGCACACGTTAAAATAGCGACAAAATTTGATGATCACTGGATCAATGGGAGGCTTAAACCCTAAAGTAAAAGGATAGGTATAAATAAAAGAAAAACCGGCATGGTAAAAGGGGATTCTTTGGTTAGCACCAAGGATTAAAACTGGGAAATCTGGTTTCCAGTTACATTCTCGTCGAACTAAGGAAAGAAGACAGCGAGTGATTAAACTTGGATAAAGCAGGGTTAAGGGAAGCTATAGAAGAGACTTGATTTCTCATGGTTTTACTGTCTGTTACAGAAGAAATTTCTTGAGGAACAATATAAGCAACTGTAGGTTCACACACAGGTTCATTCAGGTGCCAGTTTCTAGAAGAAGATCTAGGGGTTAGAGGAGCTCTAGGTTTAGAAGAAGATGGCTCGGCAGAACTACTGTGAGAAGAGGAACCACGATTAGATAACGAACCAAGACTACGAATCCTACCACCTCTCCTAATTCTAGTAGGAGCAGTAGAAGGAGAAAGTTCGTCAATGATCACAACTTTGCGAGTGTCTGAGGTTGATGAAGACATGTTTAACAATGGAATACAGATAAAAGTTACGGAGACACAAAGAAGAACTAATGTAATGGGTAAGATGCCATGTAGCATGGGCATTAAATGAATATGACATACGTCGCATCGATTCTGAAGGAGGCATAATGATACTCGAGAAACGGAGGAAAATAATTCCTACCATAAAAACTTAACACTTCTCGAATATTCAGTTGAGAATATTCAGAAAGTGGGGGGACTATCTGTATGGATGGAAAAAAGACATGACACGTGGACTATCAACAAACTGACGGGACGTGACATGTGGAACATCGATATAAGGACAAGTGGCATTCTCTATTAAGACGAATTAGGAATGCAGAAAAGGCACGAGAGAAACACCCATGGGGTTATATTGAGGAAAGAATGGGACCTGACAATTGTTAAAGGAGAAACAAGAGCGAAATAAATGAAGGCTATAAAGAAGGAAAAATACACGAACCTGAAATAAATAAGGGAAATCGGTACAGTTACAAGGAATCTTTAGTCATAAATGTATCAGTTACAGTTACATATGGTAACAGACAATCAATACAATTAATACCAATAGTGAGCGCAAATTAATTGTGGAAACCGTATAATTGTATGCTCCTATATCAGGACAGAAATCTCATTTGTAATGGCAAGTTACGATTATTATTGAAATCCACACTATTATTCTTTGCTTTATTCTCCAAGTTTTAAGCCGTAATTTTGGGGAGTGATTATCAACTCATTTCTTATTTTCCTTTGTCAGTCATATCCGTTCTTTGATCTATTCTTCCAAAATTATTGGGAAAGTGAAGTAAATCTTGGTTATCAGTAACCTAATTTTTTCTAGATATTGATTTTGACCGAAAAATTTATTTTTGGTTACACAATAGTCCCCCTCCCCCCCAAATTTAGGCAAGATACTTACCTCAACTAGGCTAATCAAACCTCGAAAATAGCTTTTCCCCTAATATTTGCCTCGACACTGCTCAAATCTAACCAAAATCGATTTAATATCATCAAACAATGCAATGGAAAATAATTACAATAGATAATTCCATGATCCTTACACTTTTTCCAAAAAGTCAGAAAAAGTCAATCCAGGGCCGCCCGGTCAAAACCTGGGTCAAAAGGTAGATTCCGACTACCAATAACTCCACGAGTCCATTTAGATGATTAGTTTCAAAATCCGAGTCCATATTGACTCTCAAAATTCAAATTCTTATTTTTTCAAAAATTTGACAAAGTTTCACAAATTTTTACTTTGATTCACATGATTTTGATGTTAAAATCTAAGATATTTTGATGGAATAAAGTTGGAAATAGATTAGAAAAACTTACCCGAAGTTTGTTGATGAAAATCCCCTCTCTAAATCGCCTCCTACCGAGTCTAGGGTTCTAAAATGAGAGAAGATGAGATGAAATCCTGACTTCTAGCCCTTTTGATCAGTTGCAGATGTTGCAATTGCGACATGGGTACGTAATTGCGAACGCTTGCAATTGCTAAGTATTCCCCGCAAATGCGGCCATTATCAGTCCTATGAGAAGGTTGCAATTGCGACTCTTGCTTTCCATTTGCGAAGCTTGTCTCCATCGCAAGTGCGACTGTTTAGCCGCAAATGCGATCTACCCCTCTACCTGAGCTTCTTCGCAATTGCGGGCCAGATATCGCAATTGCGATACCTGAGGTCCCCCTGCTAAGCTCGCATTTGCGAACCTGGTGTTCTCAAATGTGACACCAGAGGCACCAGACACTAGCTTTTTCATTTTCAGTTCAAAACCATCTGAAATATGTCCGAAACTCTTTCGAGCCCTCAAGGCTCCAAATCAAACATCCACATAAGTCTAAAAATATCATATGAACTCGCTCACACAATCAAAATACAAAAATAGCATCTAAAACCATGAATCGAACACTAAAATGCTTGAATTTCAAAGCAAAGATCAAGAATCTCTAGGACTACAGCGAAACGTTCAAATCTATCAAATCAACTCCAAATGATACCAAATTTAGCATACAAGTTCTAAATAGCATAACAGACCTATTCTAAGTCCGAAAATCAAATTTCGAGCTAGATAGCTAAAAATTAACTTGCGGTCAAAGTTTTCAACTTGAAATTGCCAAATTTCAGCAAAACTACACAAATCTACCTACGGACTTCCAAAATCTATTCTGGGCATACACCCAAGTCTTGAAATCACGATACGAAGTTACCGGAGCCATCAAAGCACCATTTTGAGTTTGTTTTCACAAAAGTCAATGTTTGATCAATATTTCTAACTTAGGCTTCTAAGTCAAGAATCAAAGGGTCCGAATCTACTCGAAAGCTTTCCGGAACGAGACTATTCAACCCCGTAAGTCATAAAATTTTAAACATACACGTGTGAAGCATCAAAAGGGGTAGCGGGGAGCAATTACACAAAACGACCGGTCAGGTCGTTACCCTTATGAAATTTGTCCCATGACTTGAATTGACTTTGTGGAGTATTTGTTTTTGGGAAAATCAAGCTCGTTTAATGACTTTGGGGAAAGGAAAATCGGACTTTGAAGAATAAAACTACATTGGGATAGCCTCCTGGAGTAGCTGCTCAATCTGCCTGTGCAACTCCTCTCTACGAGTCTGTAAGACAAACTTCTCTAAGAAGAGAACCGAGAACTCATACCATGTAGACAGTGCTGCACCGGATGCCTGGCCAACTCATAGGCCTCCCACCATCTGTAGGCTACTCTTGATAGATGAAAAATAGTAAAAGAAACTCCACTGGTCTCCAAAATACCCGATGTGCGAAGGATCCGCTGGCACCTGTCTATAAAATCTTGAGCATCCTCTAACTCTACCCCATAGAACTCTGGAGGCTTAAGCCTCCCAAACTGCTCCAGTCTCTTCTGCTCCTCATCACTCATAGGTGAGCCAACCTGGGCCTGCGCAGCTGCAACCGACTAGGCTAGTAGTGCCCTTGATGTCTAGAGTCCCTGAGCTACATGCTCTGGAGTACGGCCGGCGGGAGTATGGCACCTCCTCCGGCCTGTAAAGTGGCTGATGCAGCTGGAACTGAGACAGCCTGAGCCTTGCTCGTGCACACAGTAAAAATCTAGGCTAAGGCCTCCTAAAGTTCTGATCACAATGGGCACACTGGTGCTTGAGCTGGTCCTACCGGCTCAACAACATCTGGTGTCTGCTCCTCAGCTGGACCAACTGGTGGCACCACAGGTGCTGCACTAGCTATAGTACGAACCACCTCAGCCTCTACTGGGGCCCCAGACTTTCGCAACCCTAGCTCGAGGTACTGGTGGCTGTCCGCCTGATCCAGTCATACGCGTCCTTACAATCTGTGAGAAAATAGCAGAGTAGGAGCTCAATTCCAGACTTAACAAATCTGCACAACAAGAATACAAGTAAGTGAAATTTCCTAACGGTTCGGTAGCCTCTCGAAGATAAGTACAAGTGTTTCACCCTATTTTGCACTAGTCAAAACAAGATTCAACTTGTGATTTCTCTATAGTTGATGAAAGAGAGTCGCCACCTAATATTTAAAGGTATACTAGGGTACCTATTTAATTACCAAAGGTTATATTCTTTATTGGTCTGCTAACCGGTGAGATTATCGTAAGAGTTCTTGTTCTTCTAAGGAGAAGGTGCTAGGCACCCTTTAAAATCTATCTGAGATAGCTCCATAGGACATAGACTAGACTTGGACTAATTGTTTTGACTATGCCTCAAAAGAGTGTAGCTTACCATATATTAGGACATAATATCTATCAGGGAAAAATATGATTTAAAGACACTGGAGTTTGAAGAAGAATTTTAGGAAAATAACGTTAGTATATATAAACTTGAAAAAGACTTTGAAAAATGAAGTGTTTGTCATGAAAGTGTTCAAGAGAAACTAAGTTAATACACTTGTTTCCTAAATAATGGAAATTCATATTATTCAAATGTGATGAAAGTGTTATTGAAAATGATCCTAAGATATGCCTTCGTTTTGAAGTAGAAAACTATTTGAACGTCTTTGTTTTAGGGCAACAATATCTTAATCGCTTTGAAATAGTTGATTCCTTTTTAGAAGATTTTAACTCGCCACCCAGTTTTGGTTTTTCCCTTTGAAAGAGGGACTGCCACTTTCGTTAAGCCTTTGGGCTTCAAAATATTTAAGGAAAAGGTTAGCAAGGCATGATGAATTGATAACAAGCTTGTGATTAGTGGTTATAGAATTAATTGCTAACTAATGCCTCTTTTAATCCTAGATTATTTATGTTTTGCCTAAGTTATTTCATGTGAGCTGAAAGATAAAATAAAGAAGCGAAGGGAAATAAGTGACTCTGGGAGGTTTGGGTCTCAAAAGGTCGGCCCAGCAGTAACAGGAATGAGCGATGGTAGACTCTTGGACCATAGTAGAGCTGGACTTGGGCCTGAGTTCCTATAGAACTCTGCAGGCCAAATCATTATACATGTCCAAAAAAAGAGAGAAGGTCATTAGAATGACATCACTATATACATAATCATACATGAAATTTGTAAGAAAATAATAAAAGTAATGATTACTGGCAATATTTAAATAGTAGGAAAAGTCATACTAATGTGGAGGTTATGCCTAGTAAATTATCTACATTGAAAACCTGTCGTTGTTCCCAAAACTTCAAAGTTCCCAAGGGTCTCAAGGCCTATGGCAATGCTTGTGCCAGGGAGGGTAACCCAACCTAGAATTAAACTTTACTCCCAAATACCTTTAACCACTAACGACTAATTCTTTCCTATAGGTTTTAATGCCAATGAGGCCCTTTCAATTCAAACCAACTATTATGACATTTTCTACCACACGAGCAGACTCCTTCTTAACAGAAGTACTTAGGAAAACTCATAGAGACAGTATGACTATACTTCAGTATTAAGTGAGTGAAACACATATATAACATGCTTAAAAGTCAAATTCTAAGCACATATGGAGGTAGGAAACAATTGTACTATTTTTGCTAAACAACCAAACAACTGGAGTCACATGACTTATAGATAGATAAAGCATATAGTTTTAGAGTTGTAACAAAAAAAATGCTATTGTCCTAATGGATATATCACATGTTAGTTCGACATTCGATGTGAGATTACACATAACACAACTTGAATCCTTTGGAATTCTCAATATAGTTTAAGACAATGATATGGGCAGGTTATTGTGCTCAATTATGTAATGGCAAACGGGTTCTCCTATACCAGATTCAATCCTGAATGACAGGGAAAAGAAAGGGCTGAGTATAGTTTTAAAATAGTGTTCAGAATACGAAGTCATGAGGGATAAACAAAGGTTCATACCAGACTCCTACATATACAGATATTTCAATCAAGATTATGACCTCACAGGACAAGATGAGTCCTAACATTGCAAAATCTGGTTATCAGTATCATTAGGGGGTTAAGGATAGGGGAAACATCATACTTGAACAAACTTAAGTCAGCTTTATAGACATAGATTGAATAGTAAACATGGTGGAGTGGTGCTAAAGTACAGAAAACCGTTGTCATTCAACCACAGCGGGTATAACTACTCCCTAACTCGTAAGATATAGATTGATCATAATAAGTATCACTGATGTGCACAGAAGTTCATCCAAGTATGATTGTTTTTCAATTAATAGTTAGACATGGATTTGAAGCATTCATAAAGAGGACTCAGAGAATACTTATGGTAACAAACGTTTATGAAAGCATTTTACTGGTTTCACAAGCCTTAGCCAAGTGAGGCAGGGTTATCATATATACCTTCATGCAAATCCTAACTTGAATCATTTAACAGCAAACCCAAGTATGGGATGATAGAACTCAAAAGAACATGGCATGATAAGCATGAAGACTACAATAATAACCCTAAATACAGCATAACAGAACTCAAAGAATATATGATGAATAAAAAAACGTAAGTATAGGATAGCAAAACTTAGGAGGATACAACATGTTGAACATGAAGACTATAGCATAACATAAATACGGAGTAACAGAACTCAGGAGAATATAACATGATGAGCATGAGGATTATAACTAAGCAGAACAAAACATGATGAGCATGAAGATTACAACTGAAACTTTGAGTAAAATCTGAAGTCTAGGTAGATGTGAGAAATCATCAAGGCAGGTTAAGCAACTTAAACACATAGGTTGTTCAGTGCAGAAATTGAGATCACGAAAGCCACACAGCTACTTAATTAACTCTAGATAAATACAACAGCTTATCAGAAATCACCAACAAGTCATGATGAACCAAAAACAAACAGGTACAGACAGAACAAACATTATAAACTAAACAATTCATCAGGAAAACAATAGCACGTTCATGATTTCCAAACGAAGCAATTAAGGGAGGGAGGATGGAGGTGTACTGACCTCCTTTTGAGTAGCAAACCAAAACAAATACTCTTGTTTAGCCGTATAGAATCATGAACTCACCCCGACCGGTATAATACTCAGAATCAGGAAGAAAACAGAGGCTATTTAGAATTTTGTGATAGCTTTTTGTATCTATTGGGTATGTTAGCTCTGTAAATTGAAGATCTTAGGTCTATCTTGTTTTGTGTTAGGTGATAACATTGAAAGCCCCTTTTATAGTTTCATTAATGTCTTAGGGTTTCAGTAGAATTCAAATTCAGTAGTGGAGGATGATGACTACTAGTTGATGTAAGCATAGGCGAGTGAAATCAGAGTGAGCTGAGGAGAAATCATTAGGGATTTTACTTGATAGGCGAGAAGCTAACCGTTGAGGCACGAGAGGCCACTGGTCATAAATCTAATATCCATAGTTATTGCATTTGGCCTCTAGATGTCGAATATCATCATCATTGAAGTTTCACCATTTTGGTCTGACTTCTTTGATTAGGACTTTAGAAATCGAATAGTGAAAATGGAAAGAGCAAAATAAATGACCATGCATGCTATGGATTTGTATGATCGGTGGTGAGAGGTTTCATCTTTGAAGGTTAGGGTTTTGGGATTTGGGGGTTCAAGTATCTAATGATGAGAGAGGAAAAATTCTGCGGGAATCACACCTAGGGAAGGAAAAGGAGATGAATCTCTGATGAATTCATGACCTTGAACGAATTTGTGCAAGTTCTGGTGATTTATTTGGCTTGTGAGATTGAGAGAAAATAGAGAAGAAGGGGAAAGAGAGGCGGCTGTGCAGGAGGAAATGATTTTAGAGTTTGGGTTAGTTGGTTTGGTCTTTAGATTTAAGGGGATGATACGGGACCTGGGTTGTTGATCTTTTAGATCAACAGTCTTAATATTTTAATATTAAATCAATTTTTGTGGAAAGTTCGATGGCCGTTGGATATTTGTGATCCAACGGTCAAGATTAAAAACTTTGGGTGTTTTGAAAATTAAAAAGGAAAGTAGAGTAAAGTTTTGGGCCGTCGATCTAGGAAATAAACGGCTCAGATCAGCTGTGTTTGTTTTGTGAGTGTGGGAGATCGGTGACGTGGCAAGTGCTGTTTGGTTTACAGAGACGGATGCGGATCGCCAAGATGGAAAGAGAGGGGTGCTTGGACTGGATAAGATTTTGTTTTGGGCCTGGTATTTGGGCTGGAATTAATTAGACAAATAGCCAATTTGTATTTTAATTAGGAATTGCAATTGTAGCCATTTAGTTTTTTAACCCCTTTAAAATTAATATAAATAAACTTAATTATTTTCAATAAATGTATTAGACATTATAATCATCAATATACTAGTAATGTTTATAATTAATTATTTATAAAATACATTGTCTTCTAAATTATAACACTAATTTTGAACATAGCAATCCAATTAATCAGAATTGGAGAAATAATTCATGCATTTAATTATAAAGCCTAGATGGTGTATGTTACAAATTGTTTTAATGATGTTTAAAGTAGTAAGTATATTTTTAATTACATCATGTTAATAGTAGGTGATTAATTTCGAAACTAATATTCAATTAATATTTAAAAAATAAGTATTTATTAATGGAAAAAATACTTTCAAAATATTCATTATAAATACTTAAGTATGAATAAATTAATTTTAAAAGGGAGGGTCAAAATTGGCCGTCAACAGCTACCCATCTTTGACCGGAGACGATGAAAGAGTTTTCGGGCAAACCAATTGAATCGAAGCCAATTTTGCCCGACTTTAGGCATACATTGCGAGGATAGCATATGGATTTAAGAGAGATTACGGATTGCATGATTTTAGGGAGAGTTGAGGAAGATTTCAGGAAGATTTCAGGGAAGTTGGGGCCGAATTCTAGGTTTGAATTGCTTACATACCTCGGGCTTAATGAGGATCAGACCTCATGTAGTTATGGAGTGAGGATTTTGATGAAACAATGCTCACAGGAACTGCCCCAGTATTGTATTATGACGATACGACGAGATGGTGGATTGGGCACTTATGATAGCTTAAATTTTGCGGCTTGATTTGAAGGATTTGGAGTTCCACTGGTCATTTTGTGTCTGAACTTGGATCCTTGGCCTGCCATTGAGTTTGTTGTCCCTCATAGTATTGTAGTTTCGTTTGCTGCTTAGAAAGAGTTCCACGTTGTGATATTTGTTACTGAAAAAATGAAATAAACACATACACATATATCGGAATGCAGAATATATCATGATGTGATGTAAATGATGCAGGAGTGATAATGCCTGGCTGCCGGCAAGCCATTATGCAGGAGTGCATCTCCACTTGTTGGGAGAGCTTTGCATTGAGAAAATGTCTCTGCTTGTTGGGAGAGCTGGTTTTATAGAGTGCGTCTCCGCTTGTTGGGAGAGCTTTGCACTAAAATGTAAAATAATCTCTGCTTGGGAGTGATTCACTTAAACAATAATCATGCCTGAAGCTACATGAGCAAAACGTCAAAACATTCAAGGTAGTAGTAAAGGAAAGAAAAGCATGCCCAAGAGACTCTTGACCGCGAAGTTGAGTTGCGGCCATTGATTGGTAGAACGTCGGTGACGAGGTTTGCGACTGTCTATTCTGGCCTCCGTTGCGACGGAGTAGCGGTGCAGATTGTTCTGTTGGTGGAATGAATAGTTTGCTATATATAAGGCTTCGATTGGCGAAGCCAACTTTTGATTTGTACAGGGCGCTCCCATTGAGTGAGATGATGATTTGCTATATACAGGACTTTTGTTGGTGAGGCCAGTAGTTGGTTTGTACAAGGTGCTACAATTGGTTGAGCAAGCGGTTGGCTATATACAAGGCTTCAATTGGTGAAACCAGTAGTTCGTATTGTACAAGGTGCCGCGATTGATTGAGTTAGCGGTTTGCCATGTATAGTGTCCCTTTTCCGCATCAGCGGTCTGACTGCGAGGTCCTTGTAAAAGATTCCAGGATTAGCTTCAGCCATACCAGAAAATTTCTAGTGAAGGATAAAAGATGATAATCCCGGAAAAGCGGCAGATCCGTCATTTTCCCCAGTGTTGTCCCAACATTTCCTTGCTTCTTGTTGATCTTGCACTCAAATAAAAGTTATTATAGGGAGTAGGGAAGTTGGTTTGTTAGGCCACAGTGTTGGTTTGCTTCAGCCTTTGATATGGTTAAACCACGAAGTTCCCTAGGTGGAACAAATCACTTTATTTTTAGAAAAACAATTTTGAAAAGCTTTGTTTTAAGACAAATGCCGTCTTTCTAGATTATGACATGTTTACAAAAGGTTCTCCAAACAAAAGCATCTTCTTTTGGAAACTCTGTCCTGTTAATGTGGATCTTTCGCGATGCTTGAATACGCGGTTGCTTTGCGACTGCTTCCTAATTCAACTAATGCGTTACAATGGTTTTTCCTAAAGTTATGACCGAACCCTTTCAAGTTGCTTACGTATCCAAAACAGAATCATGTCTGAACGTAGTTCGTGGATGATGACAAAATATGATAGAGATAATCGAGCCTGACTTAAGCAGCCTATGTATCCAAATGGAATCAGGTCAAGATGTAATTCAATTATAATCGATGCAAAAATGATGAGATTCAGAATGAAATGGCCGATTCTGACTCAGACTGCCTACGTATCCAAATGGAATCAGGCCAGAACGTAGTTTAATTACAAAAGATGACTAAATCCGATGAGGATTGCCTACATATTCCTTCCTGAGGAAATCAAGCCGGTGTAGTTCAAGAGAAACACACAAAAGTGATATTGGTGTTTCTATTGCAAAAGAAAGGAGGGAGAGAAACTGAACCCTACATGGTTCGCCTACATATCCCTCCATGGGAAGTCAGGTTGAACGTAGTTCTGTTACAGCAAAAACCTAACTCTATTTGGCTTCAAACATACTATCTCTTGATTGTGTCTGCGTTGATGGGCTTCATGTCGATTCGTCCATCCATTTTTGCCATGATTAGAGCTCCACCCGACAATACTCGGTGAACCATGCAAGGACCTTCCCAGTTTGGTGCGAACTTTCCTTTGGCTTCCTCTTGGTGGGGAAAGATTTTCTTCAGGACTAACTGCCTCGCTCTGAAATGACAAGGCTTCACTCTTTTGTTAAATGCACTGGCCATCCTGTTCTGATATGGCTGACCATGGCATAATGCATCCATTCTCTTCTTGTCGATGAGCATGAGTTGCTCCTGTCTGACCTGTATCCAATCTGGATCATCGAACTTGGCCTCTCGAGTGACCCTTAAAGATGGCATCTCGACCTCTACGGGTAAAACAACTTCAGTGGCGTATACTAACATGTACGGTGTTGCCCTAGTGGATGTTCTCATGGTGGTCCGATAACCCAGTAAAGCAAAAGATATTTTCTCATGCCATTGCCTATGATTGTCCACTACCTTTCGTAAAATCCACTTGATATTCTTGTTGGCTGCCTCGACTGCCCTATTCATCTATGGTCTGTAGGCTATGGAGTTGCAGTGGACAATTCTGAACTTCTCGCAGATTTCTCTCATGAGGTCGCAATTGAGGTTAGCAGCGTTGTCACTAATTATTGACTCCAGTATTCGAAATCTGTAAATGATGTTGTTTCAGACAAAATCTGCTACTACCTTCTGGGTGATGGCCTTGTAGGTAGATGCTTCGACCCATTTAGTGAAGTAGTTGATAGCTACCAAGATGAAGCGATGCCCATTTGATGCAGCGGGCTCTATGGGTCTAATCACGTCTATGCCCCAAGCGCTGAACGGCCAGGGTGAACCCATTACATTCAGCTCATTCGGCAGAACCTAGATGAAATCCCCGTGAATCTAGCACCGGCGAAACTTCTGTACGTAGCGGATACTAATGCTTTCGATAGTCATCAAAATGTATCTAGCTCTTAAGATTTTTTTGGCTAATATGAACCTGTTCATGTGGGGTCCACACGTTCCTGCATGTATTTCTTCCAATAACCTGGTTGCCTCGATGTCATCTACACATCTCAACAAACCCAAGTTTGGAATCCTCCTCAGGACTTCCTGTTTAGGAAAAAGTGGTTCACCAACCTCTTGAGGGCTCGTTTTTGACTATTAGTAGTATTTTCCGGGCACTCCCTCGTTGTGAGGCATTTCCTAATGTCGTGATACCATGGTTTACCATCAAGGTCATCGTTTACATGGAAGTAATAGGCATGTTGATCACTGATCATTACCTCGATAGGGTCGATGTAGTCTTGTCTGGATGCCGAATCATGGATGATAGAGTTGCGAGGGTGTCAGCGAACTCGTTTTGAATCCTAGGGATGTGCTTGAACTCAATCTTCGTGAACTTCTTGCATGGCTCTTTCACGTAATGCAAGTACAAAAGGATCTTGACATTTTTGGTGGACCATTCCCTTTGGACTTGGTGTATCAATAGATTGGAATTCCACATGACAAAAAGTTCTTTGATGTTCACGTCGACTGCCATTCTAATCCTAAGGATGCACGCTTCGTATTCATCCATATTATTGGTACAAGAGAATCTTATCTTTGTCGATGCTGGATAGTGCTGTCCGAATTCCTAAATTAGGACTACCCCAATTCTGACTCCTTTAGTGTTTGCTGATCTATCAAAAAACATTCCCCATACAGGGTATGATTCTGCAATATCTTCTCCAGAAAATAATACCTCTTCTTCGGGAAAATACATAGTGAGTGTCTTGTGATCCACGTCCACCGGATTCTCTACGAGGTGGTCGGCTAAAGTTTACCCTTTGATAGCCTTCTAAGTTATGTACACAATGTCAAATTCGCTAAGGAGAATTTGCCATTTAGCGAGCTTTCCGGTCAGCATCGACATCTGGAAGATGTACTTGAGCGGGTCGAGCCGAGATATCAGATGCGTAGTGTATGCTGACATATAATCCCTTAGGTTTTGGGCGATCCAAGTCAGAGAACAACAAGTACGTTCCATCAAATTATATTTTGCCTCCCATGGCGTGAACTTCTTACTTAAGTAGTAGATGGCCTGCTCCTTTAACCCTGTTTTGTCATGCTTCCCCAACACATAGCCGAAGGCGTTATCCAAGACTGACAGATATAGTAACAATGGCTTCCCAGGCTCGGGGGAAATTAGCACTGGTGGATTTGACAGATACTCCTTGATTCTATCGAAGGCTCTTTTACACTCTTCTGTCCATTTTGTTGCAGTATCCTTTTTCAGCAACTTGAAAATTGGTTCACAGATTATCGTGGACTGGGCTATGAGACGACAGATGTAATTTAGTCTACCTAGGAAACTCATCACATTTTTCTTACTCTTGGGTGGTGGCTATTCTTGAATGGCCTTGATTTTTGATGGGTCCAGTTCTATTCCTTTTTTTCTTACAATGAAGCCCATTAGTTTTCTAGCAAGGACCCAGAACGCGCACTTTGCCAGATTTAATTTCAAATTGTACCTCCGCAGGCGCTCGAAAAATTTCCTCAAGTCGTCCAAATGCTCTGAACTCTTTCGAGACTTGATGTTGATGTTATCCACATACACTTCGATCTCCTTATGAATCCTATCGTGAAAAAGGATCGCTATGGCTCTCATGTAGGTGGAACCAGCATTCTTGAGACCGAACGGCATGACACTATAGCAGTAAACTCCCCAAGGTGTGGTGAAGGCTGTCTTTTCTACATCTTCCTCATGCAGCAAGATTTGGAGGTGCCCAGCGAAACAATGCAAAAATGACTGTAGTTCATGCTTCGCGCAGTTGTTGATGAGGATTTGGATATTTGGTCAAGGGAAGTCGTCCTTTGGACTAGCTTTGCTGACATCTCGGTAATCCACGCATATCTTGATCTTTCGTGTTTCTCGGGTACTGGGATGATATTTGTCAACCAGCTGGGATAATTGGTGACCGTTACCATATCCTGATCTTTTCCATCTTTCACAGGTTTTAATTTTCTGGGTTTCTGCTTGATTCGCGGTCTGGTAGGATCGGGGACAGTCGATGTGAGACAATGTCAGTACTTTATCTCAGCAAGTCATCATATTACCATGCAAACACATTGATGTATTTTCGGAGGAGCTCAACAAGTTTTTCCTTCTACTCGGCTTCTAGATGAATGCTTATTCTGGTTTCATTCACGTCTTCTTCATTTTCGAGGTTGACCACTTCCGTTTCTTCAAGATTGGAATTTTTATGACTCTCCAGGTGTTTGATCTCCTATGGGATATTTTCTGGCATCATACTCCTCGTAATCTGGTTGTTGTGCTCAACGGATTCACTATATATCCCTCCATGGGAAGTCAGGTTGAACGTAGTTCTGTTACAGCAAAAACCTAACTCTATTTGGATTCAAACATAGTATCTCTTGATTGTGTCTGCATTGATGGGCTTCGTGTCGATTCGTCCATCCATTTTTGCCATGATTAGAGCTCCACCCGACAATACTCGGTGAACCATGCAAGGACCTTTCCAGTTTGGTGCGAACTTTCCTCTGGCTTCCTCTTGGTGGGGAAAGATTTTCTTTAGGACTAACTGCCTCGCTGTGAAATGACAAGGCTTCACTCTTTTGTTAAATGCACTGGCCATCCTGTTCTGATATGGCTGACCATGGCATAATGCATCCATTCTCTTCTTGTCGATGAGCATGAGTTGCTCCTGTCTGACCCGTATCCAATCTGGATCATCCAACTTGGCCTCTCGAATGACTCTTAAAGATGGTATCTCGACCTCTACGGGCAACACAACTTCAGTGGCGTATACTAACATGTACTGCGTTGCCCTAGTGGATGTTTTCATGGTGGTCCGATAACCCATTAAGGCAAAAGAGAGTTTCTCATGCCATTGCCTATGATTGTCCACTATCTTTCGTAGACTCCTCTTGATATTCTTGTTGGCTGCCTTGACTACCCCATTCATCTATGGTCTGAGGCTGTGGAGTTGCAGTGGACAATTCTGAACTTCTCGCAGATTTCTCTCATGAGGTTGCAATTGAGGTTAGCGGCGTTGTCAGTAATTATTGACTCCAGTATTCAAAATATGTAGGCGATGTTGTTTTAGACAAAATCCGCTACTACCTTCTGGGTGATGGCCTTGTAGGTAGATGCTTCGACCCATTTAGTGAAGTAGTTGATAGCTACCAAGATGAAGCAATGCCCATTTGATGCAGTGGGCTCTATGGGTCCAATCACGTCTATGCCCCAAGCGCCGAACGGCCAGGGTTAGCCCATCACATTCAGCTCATTTGGCAGAACCCAGATGAAATCCCCGTGAATCTAGCACCGGTGAAACTTTTGTACGTAGCGGATACTAATGCTTTTGATAGTCATCAGAATGTATCTAGCTCTTAAGATCTTCTTGGCTAATATGAACCTGTTCATGTGGGGTCGACACGTTCCTACATGTATTTCTTCCTATAACCTGGTTGCCTCGATGTCATCTACACATCTCAACAAACCCAAGTTTGGAATCCTCCTGTACAGGACTTCCTGTTGAGGAAAAAGTGGTTCGCCAATCTCCTGAGGGCTCGTTTTTTACTATTAGTAGCATTTTCCGGGCACTCTCTCGTCGCGAGGCATTTCCTAATGTCGTGATACCATGGTTTACCATCTAGGTCATCGTTTACATGGAAGTAATAGGCATGTTGATCCCTGATCATTACCTCGATAGGGTCGATGTAGTCTTGTCTGGATGCCGAATCATGGATGATAGAGTTGCGAGGGTGTCAGCGAACTCGTTGTGAATCCTAGGGATGTGCTTGAACTCAATCTTCGTGAACTTCTTGCATAGCTCTTTCACGTAATGCAGGTACAGAAGGATCTTGACATTTTTGGTGGACCATTCCCATTGGACTTGGTGTATCAATAGATTGGAATTCCCTATGACCTAAAGTTCTTTGATGTTCACGTCGACTGCCATTCTAATCCTAAGGATGCACGCTTCGTATTCATCCATATTATTGGTACAAGAGAATCTTATCTTTGTCGATGCTGGATAGTGCTGTCCGAATTCCTAAATTAGGACTACCCCAATTCTGACTCCTTTAGTGTTTGCTGATCTATCAAAAAACATTCCCCATACAGGGTATGATTCTGCAATATCTTCTCCAGAAAATAATACTTCTTCTTCGGGAAAATACATAGTGAGTGGCTTGTGATCCACGTCCACCGGATTCTATACGAGGTGGTCGGCTAAAGCTTACCCTTTGATAGCCTTCTAAGTTATGTACACAATGTCAAATTCGCTAAGGAGAATTTTCCATTTAGTGAGCTTTCCGATCAGCATCGACTTCTGGAAGATGTACTTGAGCGGGTCGAGCCGAGATATCAGATGCGTAGTGTATGCTGACATATAATCCCTTAGGTTTTGGGCGATCCAAGTCAGAGAACAACAACTACGTTCCATCAAATTATATTTTGCCTCCCATGGCGTGAACTTCTTACTTAAGTAGTAGATGGCCTGCTCCTTTAACCCTGTTTTGTCATGCTTCCCCAACACATAGCCGAAGGCGTTATCCAAGACTGACAGATATAGTAACAATGGCTTCCCAGGCTCGGGGGAAATTAGCACTGGTGGATTTGACAGATACTCCTTGATTCTATCGAAGGCTCTTTTACACTCTTCTGTCCATTTTGTTGCAGTATCCTTTTTCAGCAACTTGAAAATTGGTTCACAGATTATCGTGGACTGGGCTATGAGACGACAGATGTAATTTAGTCTACCTAGGAAACTCATCACATTTTTCTTACTCTTGGGTGGTGGGTATTCTTGAATGGCCTTGATTTTTGATGGGTCCAGTTCTATTCCTTTTTTTCTTACAATGAAGCCCATTAGTTTTCTAGCAAGGACCCAGAACGCGCACTTTGCCAGATTTAATTTCAAATTGTACCTCCGCAGGCACTCGAAAAATTTCCTCAAGTCGTCCAAATGCTCTGAAATCTTTCGAGACTTGATGTTGATGTCATCCACATACACTTCGATCTCCTTATGAATCCTATCGTGAAAAAGGATTGTCATGGGTCTCATGTAGGTGGAACCAGCATTCTTGAGACCGAACGGCATGACTCTATAGCAGTAAACTCCCCAAGGTGTGGTGAAGGCTGTCTTTTCTACATCTTCCTCGTGCAGCAAGATTTGGAGGTACCCAACGAAACAATCCAAAAATGACTGTAGTTCATGCTTCGCGCAGTTGTTAATGAGGATTTGGATATTTGGTCAAGGGAAGTCGTCCTTTGGACATGCTTTGTTGACATCTCGGTAATCCACTCATATCCTGATCTTTCCGTCTTTCTCGGGTAATGGGATGATATTTGCCAACCAGCTGGGATAATTGGTGACCGTTACCATATCCTGATCTTTCCGTCTTTCTCAGGTTTCAATTTTCTAGGTTTCTGCTTGATTCGCGGTCTAGTAGGATCGAGGACAGTCGATGTGAGACAATGTCAGTACTTAATCTCGGCAAGTCATCATATTACCATGCAAACACATTGATGTATTTTCGGAGGAGCTCAACAAGTTTTTCCTTCTACTCGGCTTCTAGATAAATGCTTATTCTGGTTTCATTCACGTTTTCTTCATTTTCGAGGTTGACCACTTCCGTTTCTTCAAGGTTGGGATTTTTATGACTCTCCAGGTGTTCGATCTCCTGTGGGATATTTTCTGGTATCATACTCTCGTAATCTGGTCGTTGCGCTCAACGGATTCACTACATATCCCTCCATGGGATGTCAGGTTGAACGTAGTTCTGTTACAGCAAAAACCTAACTCTATTTGGCTTCAAACATAGTATCTCTTGATTGTGTCTGCGTTGATGGGCTTCGTGTGGATTCGTCCATCCATTTTTGCCATGATTAGAGCTCCACCCAACAATACTCGGTGAACGATGCAAGGACCTTCCCAGTTTGGTGCGAACTTTCCTTTGGCTTCCTCTTGGTGGGGAAAGATTTTCTTCAGGACTAACTGCCTCGCTGTGAAATGACAAGGCTTCACTCTTTTGTTAAATGCACTGGCCATCCTGTTCTGATATGGCTGACCATGGCATAATGCATCCATTCTCTTCTTGTCGATGAGCATGAGTTGCTCCTGTCTGACCCGTATCCAATCTGAATCATCCAACTTGGCCTCTCGAATGACCCATAAAGATGGTATCTCGACCTCTACGAGTAACACAACTTCAGTGGCGTATACTAACATGTACTGCCTTGCCCTAGTGGATGTTGTCATGGTTGTCCGATAACCCAGTAAGGAAAAAGATAGTTTCTCATGCCATTGCCTATGATTGTCACCTATCTTTTGTAGAATCCTCTTGATATTCTTGTTAGCTGCCTCGACTACCCCATTCATCTATGGTCTTTAGGCTGTCGAGTTGCAGTGGACAATTCTGAACTTCTGTTAGATTTCTCTCATGAGGTCGCAATTGAGGTTAGCGGCGTTGTCAGTAATTATTGACTCCAGTATTTGAAATCTGTAGACGATGTTGTTTCAGAGAAAATCCGCTACTACCTTCTGGGTGATGGCCTTGTAGGTAGATGCTTCGACCCATTTAGTGAAGTAGTTGATAGCTACCAAGATGAAGCGATGCCCATTTAATGCTGCGGGCTCTATGGGTCCAATCACGTTTATGCCCCAAGCGCCGAACGGCTAGGGTGAACCCATCACATTCAGCTCATTCGGCAAAACCCAGATGAAATCCCCATGAATCTAGCACTGGTGAAACTTCTGTACGTAGCAGATACTAATGCTTTCGATAGTCATCAGAATGTATCTAGCTCTTAAGATCTTCTTAGGTAATATGAACCTGTTCATTGTGGGGTCCACATGTTCCTGCATGTATTTCTTCTAATAACCGGGTTGCCTCGATGTCATCTACACATCTCAACAAACCCAAGTTTGGAATCCTCCTGTACAGGACTTCCTGTTGAGGAAAAAGTGGTTCGCCAACCTCCTGAGGGCTCGTTTTTTACTATTAGTAGCATTTTCTGGGCACTCTCTCGTTGCGAGGCATTTCCTAATGTAGTGATACCATGGTTTACCATCTAGGTCATCGTTTACATGGAAGTAATAGGCATGTTGATCCCTGATCATTACCTAGATAGGGTCGATTTAGTCTTGTCTGGATGCCGAATCATGGATGATAGAGTTGCGAGGGTGTCAGCGAACTCGTTTTGAATCCTAGGGATGTGCTTGAACTCAATCTTCGTGAACTTCTTGCATAGCTCTTTCACGTAATGCAGGTACAGAAGGATCTTGACATTTTTGGTGGACCATTCCCTTTGGACTTGGTGTACAATAGATTGGAATTCCCTATGACCAAAAGTTCTTTGATGTTCACGTCGATTGCCATTCTACTCCTAAGGATGCACGCTTCGTATTCATCCATATTACTGGTACAAGAGAATCTTATCTTTGTCGATGCTGGATAGTGCTGTCCGAATTCCTAAATTAGGACTACCCCAATTCCGACTCCTTTAGTGTTTGCTTATCCATCAAAAAACATTCCCCATACAGGGTATGATTCTGCAATATCTTCTCCGGAAAATAATACCTCTTCTTCGGGAAAATACATAGTGAGTGGCTTGTGATCCATGTCCACCGGATTCTCTACGAGGTGGTCGGCTAAAGCTTGCCCTTTGATAGCCTTCTAAGTTATGTACACAATGTCAAAATCGCTAAGGAGAATTTTCCATTTAGCGAGCTTTCAGGTCAGCATCAACTTCTGGAAGATGTACTTGAGCGGGTCGAGCCGAGATATCAGATGCATAGTGTATGCTGACATGTAATGCCTTAGGTTCTGGGCGATCGAAGTCAGAGAAAAATAATTACGTTCCATCAAATTATATTTTGCCTCCCATGGCGTGAACTTCTTACTTAAGTAGTAGATGGCCTGCTCTTTTAACCCAGTTTTGTCATGCTTCCCCAACACACAGCCGAAGGCGTTATCCAAGACTGACAGATATAGTAACAATGGCTTCCCAGGCTCAGGGGAAATTAGCACTGGTGGATTTGACAGATACTCCTTGATTCTATGGAAGGCTCTTTGACACTCTTCTATCCATTTTGTTGCAGTATCCTTTGTTAGCAACTTGAAAATTGGTTCACAGATTACCGTGGACTGGGCTATGAGACGATATGTAATTTAGTCTACCCAGGAAACTCATCACATTTTTCTTACTCTTGGGTGGTGGCTATTCTTGAATGGCCTTGATTTTTGATGGGTCCAATTCTATTCCTTTTTTTCCTACAATGAAGCCCATTAGTTTTCTAGCAAGGACCCAGAACGCGCACTTTGACAGATTTAATTTCAAATTGTACCTCCGCATGCGCTCGAAAAATTTCGTCAAGTCGTCCAAATGCTCTTAACTCTTTCGAGACTTGATGTTGATGTCATCCACATACACTTCGATCTCCTTATGAATCCTATCGTGAAAAAGGGTCGTCATGGCTCTCATGTAGGTGGAACCGGCATTCTTGAGACCGAACGACATGACTCTATAGCAGTAAACTCCCCAAGGTGTGGTAAAGGCTGTCTTTTCTACATCTTCCTCATGCAGCAAGATTTGGTGGTACCCAGCGAAACAATCCAAAAATGATTGTAGTTATGCTTCGCGCGGTTGTTGATGAGGATTTGGATATTTGGTCAAGGGAAGATCCACGCATATCCTGATCTTTCCGTCTTTCTCGGGTACTAGGATGATATTTGCCAACCAGCTGGGATAATTGGTGACCTTTACCATATCCTGATCTTTCCGTCTTTCTTAGGTTTCAATTTTCTGGGTTTCTGCTTGATTCGCGGTCTAGTAGGATCGGGGGCAGTCGATGTGAGAGAATGTCAGTACTTAATCTCAGCAAGTCATCATATTACCATGCAAACACATTGATGTATTTTCGGAGGAGCTCAACAAGTTTTTCCTTCTACTCGGCTTCTAGATGAATGCTAATTCTAGTTTCCTTCACGTCTTCTTCATTTTCGAGGTTGACCACTTCCGTTTCTTCGAGGTTGGGATTTTTATGACTCTCCAGGTGTTCAATCTCCTGTGGGATATTTTCTGGCATCATACTCTCGTCATACTCCTCGTAATCTGGTTGTTGCGCTCAACGAATTCATTACGTGTCACAATCGCGAAATGCGGGTTTTTAGCATAAAGTTGCAATATTTTAAGAAAGTGATTCTTTCTGTTTCATCACAGAGGAATGTCTAAGCATTCAAAAGAGGCTAATGACAAAAAAGTGTAGAGACGGTGCAAGCCTCAATTGATCGTGCGCTTTTCAAAGAAGAAAATTTTTACAGTTCCACACTAGCAAGACAACCGGTGAACCAAAGATGGACTGGCAGTCCAATTCTGCAGCTCTTCCTCTGGTTCTGCTTCCCTGATGGTCGGTGTCTTGATGTTAGTCCCTTCATAGAATTCTTCAATCATATTCACGAACATATTTCATATCCCATTGATGATATCATCTTCTGGTACTGAACTCTGGCCTGGACTTGAAACATGCTCTGGCACAAAAATCTTTTTCTCGGAGCTACTGGTACGAGCTTTCCCCACCGAAGTCTGATATCCTATGCCGACCCTTCCTTTCTACCCATTAGGTTCAATTGGCTATGTGATCCCATACGACCTGGCTCCCAACCCGGTTCCTGGTCTATATCCATATTAATCATCTCCCTCATAGCCATCATGGATTTAGAGGCTGCATTCCTAAGTTTTGTTTAGTCTCTTCCATTTTGGTGGTCTGCATGATTTGTATTACATGAAAAGCAACTCCGTTTAGCATGTTATAGCCACCATGTTTAGTCTAATTTCACATGTCTACTTGTCTTATCGCTTATTTGCAACTTGTACTACATGTTTAGTTGAATTACTTGCTTTCTTAATTCTGTATTCATTATTTAACTGCGGGATTCTTTACTTGAAATTTGCTATCCTTGAAATATCTCGCTACTGAATTTGGTGTTGAGTTGTAAAGGTTGTGCTTTCTATTGAGGCAAAGTGTAAGTTGTAAAATAACATTTTATTGAGTTGTTATGTTTTTGGCTTCGTGTAATTATTGAGAGGATTGTTTTGTTTTTTTGCACGAGGTTTCTGTCATGATGTTGTTACTATTTGCACGAAGTTTTTGTCGTGCCGTTGTTACTATTTATACACATGCGGTGGTATAAGGTCTGGGTGTTGAAATGCATGCAATGTGATAAGGTGGGCTTGATACGCGTGGCTAATAGGGGAACTACTAGAAGCTATGCGGTGTGATAAGGTGGGCGAAAACACGGGGTGCTACTTCGGGAAAATGATTTCCAAAACTAATTGTAATGGCTCCCACGGTGATATAAGCAAAGACTATGAGTTACTTTTACTTTTATTATGGCCCCCTATTGATCTTTCTCTATTTGCTGTATTTGCCTTGGTTGTTGTTTCCTTAACATGCAAATTTGATTGTCTTATTTTCGTGTTGTTAACTACCTGGATTACGTGTTGTTAACTTTCCGTAGATTCTTTATTGTTTCACTTCCTTTATCATTATCATTATATCGTTATGTCTTCTGTCTTGTTTTCTTATTATCTCCAGTACGGCCTTGACCTGACCTCGTTACTACTCTACCGAGGTTAGGCTTGGCACTTACTGGGTACCGTTGTGGTGTACTCATACTAAGCTTCTGCACATATTTTGTGCAGATCTAGGTACATCTTATAAATCCTGGTACTAGCGCGCAGAGCTTGCTGTTGGAGACTTAAAGGTACCCCGGCCCGGGTCCCCAGGCCTCGGAGTCCCCTTCAATCTTGTTCTTGCTTATTTCATTTCACTTTTAAAGACAATGATGTATAGGATTGTTCAGCACTGTACCTAGAGCTTGTGACTTATATCTCACCAGTTTTTGGGAGGTGAATGTGTTGAGTATATAGATTTTATTTATGAAATTGTTGGAGTATTGAAATTCTATGCTTTTATTTAATGTTTTCGCATGTTGTTAGGCTTACCTAGTCTTAGATACTAGGTGCCACCACGACATCCTGCGGAGGGAAATTGGGATCGTGACAGTAAACTAGTAAAGCATTGTTGTGATATTGAAAAAAAGGTGGAAGCAAGGATCTTTTATTATCCTTGTATTTATTTACTTGTTATTCTCTAGCTTTTTGTTTCTTAATATATGTGTATCTATTTTTTCAACAATTTCCATTCTTTTACACTGCAAATTTGTAGGTTCCTAATGTTCTCTAAGGGTCAAATATTTTGTGGCTCATTACAAACTTGTTTTTAGTTTTCTGGCCCTATCTCTTTTTTTATATACGGGAGATTTGCTTTTACACATAGGAGATTGTAACGATCTAACAGGTCATTTTGAGCATTTGCACTTTGTTAAGCTATTTGAGGTCTTGATTATAATCGTGTGATGTATTATGACTTGTGTGAATCGTCGATTTTTGTTTTCAGGAGATTCAGAATTTATTTAGAAGGACGATTCTCAACTAGGAAACTTTAGGTTAGAAGAGTTGATCAAGTTTGAATTTTGAGTATTTGACCTCGAATCAGAGTTTTGATGGTTCCTTTAGGTCCAAATGGTGATTTTGAACTCGAGCGTATCCCTGGATTTGCAATTGGATATTTCTAGAAGGTTTCGGCAGTAATTGGTGACGACCTCGGAACCGAGATTTGATGTTTCCAATATCTTCGTATGATGATTTTGGACTTGGGGGCGTGTTTGAATCAAGTTTCGGGTGATCCGGTAGCGTTTCAGCACTTAATGTTGAAAGTCGGCGCATTGAAGGTTTTCAACTTCTTTAAATTTGATTTGAAGTAGAATTTGGTGTAATCGAGGTCCATTTGGGATCCTGAGCCTAGGAATAGGTCCATATGGTCATTTTGACTTGTACGTAAAATTTGGCGTTGTTCCGGGTTGTCTAAGCATGATTTGACGCATTCGGAGCCAGTTGAAGAAGTTTGAAGTTCATAAGTTGATCAATTTGGTTTTGGGGTACGATTCTTACTTTTGTTGTTGTTTTATGTGTTCTGAGGGTTCAAGCAAGTCCGTATTATACTTATGGACTTGATGGTGCTGTTGGACAGAGTCCTGGGTGGCTCGGGTGAATTTCGGACAACCCGGAGCTAAGTCTAAAATTGTTGATATGCTAGCTTTGGTTTCCTTCATCGTTAACGTGGAGGTAGTGTCGCATTCGCGAAGAAGGAATTGGGGGACGATGCATTTTGATCCTCGCGTTCGCCATCAACAAGTCGCGTTCGTGAAGGTTTAGAACCTGTGGCCTTCACGTTCGCGTGGGCAGGTCTGCATTCGCATAGAAGAAAGGGGCCTAGAAGTGGTCATCCACCATTACTCATAGTGTTCGCGAAGGTCTAACCGTGTTCGCGATGCTCAGGTTACACAAGCCTTTGCGATCACCTTGGCAAGCTTTTCCTTCGCGATCGCGAAGAAGGATCGCTGGGGAGTAAACTTGATTAAAAACAGGACTTTGGCTTATTATGTTCATTTCTCTTAACTTGTGGCCGATTTTAGAGCTCCTTTGACAGCGTTTTTCATCTATCATGTTAAGTTAAGTAATCTCTACATTGTGTGATTTTAATACATGGATTATGGGTAGATTTTATTTCCAAAAATTTTCGAAACCCGAGCACGTGGGCCTGTGGGTGAAATTTAGAAATTTTCCAAATTGGGTTGAGTAATTACTCTAGTAGTTAAATTGTAAATTTTTGAGCATATATTGATTAGTTTGTATAACCTTTGGCTAGTTTCGGATTTCTCGGCTCCAATTTGAGGCTATTAGTGTGATTTGTGGACCGGAAAGAGAGCTTGAAAATAAGGTAAGTCTCTTTCCTAATCTTTTAAGAGGAAATTATCCCCATAGATATTTATAATAGTTAATTGCTAATAATTGTGGGTGCTACTTACGTATGACGTGATGAGAGTCTGTACGTAGCTAAAATCATGCTTATGTTCCAGTAGACATTAAACTTCACCATGCATTACTTGTATTATTTGCACCTAACTTGTTAGTTTAATTGCTTAAATTTATAATTGAAATTGGATAAAGGATTTAAAGGACCGAACTTCATTACTTTGAGTTTATGAGGACTACTTGATTATTAGCAAAAATTATGCCTTCTTTGTGTATTATTCCTATGTAGTAATCGTTTATCGGAGTTTGTAGAGTTTCCTCTATTCTGGTTGATCGGGCCGAGCACCTCAGTAGTATATTAGATGAATCTATGATTCGCGTCGGTAGACCCTCGGCAGTGTACACACTATTCTAGATCGGACCGTATGACCTCGGCATAAATCATGCGTGATATTGCTCGGAGTCTGATTGTACTTTATACTTCTTTCTTGATCTGAGACTTGAAAATTACTTGCTGGATCTTATGTGTTAAAAACTTGGCCTATGATAGTTAGAGACTTTAAATTTATATTATGTTTAAGAATCATTAATTACTGTTTCTTATATCACTGTTATTGTTGAATTTCATTCCTATTTATGATTCCTACACTTTATTTATTGACTTCTAGTAAGTGTCGATGTCGACCGCTCGTCACTACTTCTTCATGGTGAGACTAGATACTTACTGGGTACGTGTTGTTTATGTACTCACGCTACACGTTTGCACTAATCGTGCAGGATCTAAGACAGGTGCATCTGGTTGCCAGTCTGGTGCGTACTCCCGCTACCCGGAGGCTTAGTGGTGAGCTACTTCCTATGCTCCATTCTGCAGCACCTGGAGTCTCCTCCTTGTTGTATTTACTTCTATGTTTATCTTACTTCGGACAATAGTATAGGAGGATTTGTATATTCTACTAGTTTGCTCGTACGCTTGTGACACCGGGTTTTGAGAAAATTCTAATAGATATTTATGACTTTTGTTTATTAATTTCACTACTTCACTCTTATGTTTATTTTATGTTTTATGTCTACCGTCACTTACTCTTTATTTTTTTATTAATTAAAATAAATGACCTTAAAAATATTAAAATGAACAATTAAATGGATAGTTCACCGTTGGCTTGCCTAGAGGCGATGTTGGGCACCATCACGTCCTATAGTGGGAATTGGGTCGTGACACACTTCTTGGATTGCATCTCTTCATCTCACACTTTCATTGTCTATAAATTTAGAGGCTGGCCTCATTTTTCAACATGGGAAATCTGAAAAACTTCTCCCTCTTTTCTACATTGTAGCATTGTTTTTTCAAATAAATAAAGTGTCAAGTGTGATTTGCTCTGTTTATTGAGTTCATTGAAGTTCTGTAATTTCGATTGCTAGTATTACAGAATATTTTTTCCGTTCTATCATGGGAGGAAGTAATCCATAACCTTGGGCAACAGTGAAGAGATTAAATTTCTTAAAGACACGCAAACAATTTGTGAGCTCGAAAATTATTTTATGATTTGTTTTATTGAACTAACGTTTCTTTACTCCCCGGAAGCTTGCAATCAGTGCGACGTGCAGGAACTAGCCGCCACAAGCTCGAGTATTTCTTGCTAAATGGATATTTAGACATTCTACTAATTTGCCAAATTTTGACCCTATGAAAATATGACTTAGATCATTTTAAATCAATTTGGATGATATTGGAATGACATCTGAGAGGAATAACTTTCTCCTTAGTTCTTTGTTTGAATATTTGGTTGATTTTCACGGGGTATTTGATTCCTCGTTAAAGATGCCATCTATATGCTCACCTGAAATTGTTATTTAAAAAATTCCATCACAAGCAAGTGCTCGTCCAAACTACCTCCTAAACAAATTCTTTTCAGACTGGTCAGCTGGCCGTGGGTGAAACATCATGCTTAAATCAACTCAAATGCCAAATGTCTTCTAGAATTCCCTCAAGGACGCATGAAAATTATGAATTCAATAAAAAAACTTATGGAAAACGGTACTCTGTGCAGTTTGACAGTCAATTTCAAATACGGATGTGCTTTCATCCACTAACACTAAGGAAGGGTGTTTCACTTAGTGAGTCAGGCCATTTCACGTAGGGTCATATTCTTGAAAGTACGTGGTAAACCAACCACAAAAGTTATATTAATACAAGTATTGTTGAAAAGTTCTTATTGAGTCGAATCCGCCCATTAGGAGTGCTAATTAGCCCATTAACCCTTTAGCTAGTCCTCCTTCTAAAACTTTAGTATTGGCCTATATAAACACCATTATGGGTGTTGAAAATAACCCATTTTTCATAATATAAATACGGATTAAGTTAGGTTTTCCCACATCAAAAAAGGATATCGAGATTGTGGAAACAAGGGAGTTCTTTTGTCTTGTGAAGATTTCAGATGAGCAGTGACGCAAGTTTGCTAGGCAAGCTAACATTTAACAACAATAAGCAAAGCAAGTTTAACAATTAGCAGTATTATAATAAAGATAAAGTACAAAATCTCATAAATATATAATAAGGCTAAAACTCAGCACTGTTTAAAACTATCCCCATGATTTGGTGTCACAAGTACATGAGCCATTAAAAGTACTAAATACAAAGTCTGGAAAAAAAAAAAACATAGTCCAGTACAATAAACAGTAAATAGGGATAGGAAAGAGACTCCAGGGTCTGCGAACATCGTGCAACACTACCTTAAGTCTCCTGAATAGTCCGGGCTAATCACCTCCAAACGCCTTTGGGTTCAACACTGGGATCTGCACAAGAAGTGTAGAAGTATAGTATGAGTACAACCGACCACATGTACTCAGCAAGTATAGGGCATAACCTCGACAAGAAAGTGACGGGACTATGACAAAACACTCACCATAAACTTGTACAAGTATTTAGCAGAAAGCAATGACAAAAAAGAAAAACGAGTAAAATCATACAACTAAATAAGAGAATAGATAACAGAGTTCCCAGAAATAACATCACGGGACCTCATAACGAAACAACATAGTGGAGAACAACAACTAAGAATAATTACAAGACATCCTATCTGTTGCAGCATGCAATTTGATTTCAGTATCACTACTAACAATAATCACTAACGTTGTTGCGTGCAGCTCATTCTCAATATCATAACAAGTACCTCTGCAACGTGCAACATGATCTCAATATATCAATTCATTTAAAATGCCCAATAACAACCAAATATGGCAAAACTCACAACATAACATAAAAGAGAACTAAAATGCATAATTTACCAAGGAAATACAAGCATGAACTCAATGCATAAGAATTAGCCTCACAATATATATGTCAACAAAGAATTCAACAAGTACTAACCACGAGAATAATTTAAAGGTCACATAATTCGACGTAACATAGTAGGGTAAAACAAGAAACAAGTAAAGGCGATAAAGCAAGTAAAGCATGAAGCAGGTTAAAGCATCTATCTAAATACATGTAAGAGCATGTAATAAGTAAAGACATACGACAAAAAAAGGCATGAACCAAGGAGAAGCATGTGCAAAAAAAAAAAAACAGAAATGTTACAAGTGAAGGCATATATATCAAGTAAAGCATGTATCAAGTAAGAGCACATAATAAGTTAAAGCATGAAATAAACTAGTACACCATACATGCTTAAACCCATGATAACATATATACACTTTTCACCTTACATATACGTCGTCCCCACACATATATCACATCGAAAATAGATCAATCACATCCTAATTCTTTCATATCAAGTTTAACCACGATACTTACCTCTTTCTAAAATAAAATCAACAATCCAACACAGTATTCCCTTTAAAACAAGCCTCCAACCCACCCGAATCTAGTCAAATATTACTCAAATAAGTCAAAACAAGATTTAGAAACTATCCTAATATCAAAAAGGTTTGATTTTTATCACATTTGAAAAAGTTAACAAAAATTCAACCCGGGATCACATGGTCGAAATCGAAAATAAGACCATTTCCCGTTTACCAATTCTCCTATAAGACCAAATATGCGATTTGTATCATGATTGGACATCAAATCGAGGTCCAAATCCCTAAAATTAGCCTTCATAAGTTTTACTCTCCAATATACTCTTTAAAATACTAAATTGAGGGATAAAAATCTTTGGGTATTCATGAAAATAAATCAAAACTAGATAAAAATTACTAACCAATAAAGTTGGGACGGTAATCTCTTCTAAAGTCTCATCAATCCGTGATTTAGGTCTCAAAAATGGTGAAAAGTGGCTACATCCTGATTTCAAAACTATCTACACATGGGAGAACTTCCTTCTTCGCGTTCACGAAGGTACCCCCGCGTTCGCGATGATCAGTGGTCAGTGACCACTGCATTCACGAAGCCTAGCTCATATTTGCGCGTAACGCATCTCACCTCCGAGCCTTTGCATTTGTGTCACACCCTATGCGTTTGCGAATTGTAAACCCTAATCTCCCCAGAAGGCTTGGAAGCCTTCGCATTTGCGATCCAAGCGTCACATTTGTGAAGAACAAATGTCCCCTGGCCTCAACTTCTTCTACGTGATCGCTTGACCACCTTTGCGATCGCGGAGACCATTTCTCCAATCACTAAAAGATACTACGCTTTTGCGGTACTACCTACATGATCGTGATGAATACCTGCCCTAGCCAAAATCCTCTTTCGCGATCGCCAGAAACGCTTCTTGATCGCAAAGCACTATGAAATGCTATTAGATCAGCTAACTCAACAAGGCTAAAAACGATCTGAAACTAATCCAAAACTCACCAAAGCCCCTCGGTCCCATTCCAAACATCTGTACAAGTATAATAACGTCATACGAACTCGCTCGTAAGCTCATAATATCAAAGTATCATCTAAAACCAAGAATCAAGCATCAAAACTCAAAGATTTTAAAATTCCTAAGATCAAGTTCTCAACCTTTCACAATAAGAGTTGAAAAGGCCTATGATCCCCCGGGACCCCAACCAAACATGCGTATAAGTCCAGAATCATTATATGAACCTACCGAAATTGTCGAAATACCAATCTGAAGTCGTTTACCAAAATTATTATTCGTGGTCAACTCCAATTATTTTCAACTTAAAAATTCAAGGTTTCTTTGAAAAATCACATTTTAACTTTTTGTAAAACAAAACGGATCATGCACGCAAGTCATAAATCATCAAAACACAATGTAAAGTCTCAAATCACGAAAGGAAAATCTAGATCTCAAAACAACCTATTGGGTCGTTACATTCTCCACCTCAAAAAGAAATGTTCGTCCCCAAAGGGATATAGAAATTTACTTGAACTAGTAAAGAGATGTGGATGAATACCCTTCTTTCGGATCTAGATTGTATGATAGAGCTGAGTCATAATTATTCACTTCTAATTCTCATCTTGTTTATATTTATAGCAATGCCTAGACGGTTATTTAGGGATTGGGATTGAATGAAGAAGCGGGAGAAGGTACCAGCCAGGTGCTCCCTGCCCTTATATATTGAAGTGAAACCTAAGATGAGGTTGATACTCAAGTATCGAGAAAAGTACTACTACCCCCAGAAGGACCCAATGAAACTAACATACCTCCTATTCCTCCCTCGGTTGCTCCTCAACATGATTTGGATAGGAGAAGTGCAGTACAAATATTGACTCAATTAATAGCTTCTCAGACCCATCATCAGGCCCCTACCACTTCAGATGAAGCAACCATAACGAGGGTTCGAGACTTTATTAATTTAGACCCCCATTATTTACAGGAATAGACCCAAATGAAGATCTCCAGAGCTATGCAGTAGTATTTTCCTGTTGAGCTCTGTCAAGCTAGGTAAGATAGGTTTATGCTCTTTCATCAAGGTAATATGAGTGTCCAGGAGTACAACATGCAATTTAGTGGCTGAGATGAGTGACTGGGTACATCAATTTGTGGGCGATTTGGGACCACATCTAATTATTCAATGTATTACTGCTTCTTTGGATCCAAATATAAACAGTGCTCATACTCAAGCCTATGCAAAAAACCTAGAGGATACTAAGAGTTAGCAGCGGATCGTCCGAGAGCATGATCGGGACCACAGTAAGAGAACTCGATCGACAAATGATATGGGAGAGTCTTAAGGTGAATTTGAACCTCCAACTTCTCGGCATCCATCTTATTCGGTGGCTAATGTACCATTGTAGTACTAGGGCTCTAGGGACAAAGCTCACAGTATATCAGGGATTCTAGTGAAGCAAGGCCCCCGATGCCATATTGTGATTGGTGTGGTAAGAATCATTTTGGACCATGTCGCCGGGGTACAGACTTATGTTATTCATGTGGGAAACCCGACAATATCATGTATTTCTTCCCGGTGAAAGGTGGAAGGAATATTATACGACCAACGAGATCTGTAGCAACTTCCTCACCATCAGTACACCTTCATGACCAAGATATGCAGCCACCGGTTGGGAGGGATAGAGGGAGAGGTAGAGCATCTAGTTCGCATGGGCCACAAAAATCGTATCTATGCACTGTCAAGACAACGGTACCTAGAATTATCACCGAATATAATTACAAGTAATCAGTATCTTCCATTACTGTGTATGCTTTCATAATCTCTCACTCAGTACCACGAAGAATAATTGATAAAACATCGAGAAATTCACCGCAACTGAACATTCGATGACGAAAGTTTAGAAGGGGGGATGGTTTTACACCCCACATGGAAAATTTATAATTGATAAGCTTGGGTTCTAGTCTTGCCAATCGGCACGCTTCAGTAGAAGCGTGCCAGTTGTCCCATGGGGTGCTGAAATGGGGGGAGGGAGGTGGGGGAATGGGG
>MCJB01028825.1:57818-72267 GCA_002018475.1 Nicotiana obtusifolia | reverse complement strand
GGGGCGTCCTATTATGCATGTGAAACGGCTGAATTCCCTATGCTTAGTACATGTATGTAAAGGCAGTAAGGATCATTTTCTCTCATTCTAGAAGTATCGCCCATTTTAACTCACCCAAAAAGCTCTCAAGTTTCGTAAGAAATTCTCTAAATGATTCAGGGCTAGAATCAAAGGCAAACTTAGTGGAAGATTAGAGTAAAGCTCTTGCATTCATTCATGTTCTTCTGTTATCTTAATTTTGAAGACTCCTTAGAAGTGTAACTTTTCGTTATAGGATGGCAAGAAAAAGAATCCAAAGGTGTAACTAGTGCTTCAAAAAGGTATATAAGGCAGTATTTCTTTCTTGGCATGACTTGTTATAAGCGTTTCTTTCTGAATGATCATTATATTGTAGATCTTCACCATCCTAAGATTTCCTTGGTAAAATTATTCATGTTCTTGTGCATTGTTACTGTTAGCGCTTTCTTTTGAGTTCAGGATGTTTCCGGATGGCACCGTAGCGTTATTAGGTATAGTCTATTCTAAGTTTAATTTTAGAAGTCTAAGTAAGTTAAATGTGTGTGGCATTTATGTATATGCATCTATACTTATTTTGAGTTACCGAGCCCATGCGCGGCCAAGAACGGACGGATATAACACGAAGTATCACCGAGCCTATGTGTGACCGGGTGCAGAATGATGCAACATGACGTATAAATTAGCCCATGTGAGGCCGTGTAACTTAAAATTCTATCGAGCCCATATGAGTTCGGGTATGATACAACATGATATTAGAATTTACCAAGCCCATGCATGGCAGAATACGGAATGATGTAATATAGTGGTGTTACCGAGCCCATGCGTGGCCGAGTACAAGATATTTATGTGATATGCCCTAAAGAGCGGCTGAATATCACATGATATGAGATGATATATTGACGCACTCTGATGCGCTCATACAGAGAAGACTGAGAAACCATACAAGCAAGAATCCAGCCAGGCTTCGAAACATCTAACCTCACGAACTGATTGGCCGAAGCCTGAACATCCAGTGCTACCGGTCTCTCACCTACTAGAATATATGCAAGGCTGCACATACATTCGGCCTTTCTACTCAAGGCATAGCTACCATATTGGCCTTACCTGGATGATACAAAATGGTGATATCATAGTCTTTTAACAGCTCTAACAACTTCCGCTGCCTCAAGTTTAGATCCTTTTGCTAAAAAACGCATTGTAGACTCTGATGACCTGTGCATACCTCACAAGACACGCCGTAGAGATAGTGCCTCCAAATATTCAATGCGTGAACAACGGCTGCTAACTCCAAATCATGAACGGGGCAGTTCTTCTCCTGGGGATTCAACTGACGCAAAGCGTAAGCGGTCATGCCCTTCTGAATCAAGACGCACCCGATGCCAATCCGCGAAGCATCACAATAAACAGTACATGAAACCAATGCTGATGGCAAAACTAGAACTGAAGCTGTGGTAAAGGCAGTCTTGTGCTTCTGAAATCTCTCCTCACACTCATCGGACCACCTGAATGGGGCATCCTTCTATGTCAATCTAGTCAAAGGTGTAACAATGGATGAAAGACCTCCACAAAATGGCGATAATAACCTGCCAAACCCAAGAAGCACCGAATCTTTGTAGTGGAAGACGATCTGGGCCAACTCTGAACTGCCTCAGTCTTCTCCTGATCTACCTTGATCCCCTCACTAGACTTCACGTGCCCAAGAACGCCACTAAGTCAAGCTAAAACTCACAGTTGGAGGATTTTTACATATAGATTCTTCTCCCTCAAGGTCAGGAGTACAATCCTCATATGCCGATCATGATCATCCTGGCTGCGGGAGTACATCAATATGTCGTCAATGAATACAATGATGAATGAATCAAGATATGGATGTAATACACTATTCCTCAAGTGCATAAAGGTTGTCGGGGCATTGATCAGCCCAAAAGACATTACAAGAAACACGTAGTGCCCATAGCGGGTTCTGAATCTTGTCTTCAAAATATCAGAATCCCGAATCTTCAACAGATGATACCCTGACCTCAATTCAATCTTCAAAAACACCCTTGCACCTTGAAGCTGGTCAAATAAGTCATCAATGCATGGTAGAGGATACTTGTTCTTAATGGTAACTTGGTTTAATTGCTTGTAATCAATGCACATCCGTATAGTACCATCCTTCCTTTTCACTAATAGAACCAGCACACCCAAGACGACACGCTGGGCCTGATAATTCCCTTATCAAGCAATTCTTTAAGTTGTTCCTTTAACTCTTTCAATTTTGCTGGTGCCATACGATATGGTGGAATACACACACACACACACACACACACACACACACACACATATATATATATATATATGTATGTTGTGTACCCGAGACCAGATCAATATCAAAATCAATCTTCCTATTGGGTGGCATGTCGAGCAGGTTTGGAGGAAAAAATCAGAATCCCGAATCTTCAACAGATGATACCATGACCTCAATTCCTATTAACTCTTTCAATTTTGCTGGTGCCATACGATATGGTGGAATACATACATACATATATATATATATATATGCTGCGTACCCGATACCAGATCAATATCAAAATCAATCTCCCATTGGGTGGCATGTCAGGCAGGTTTGGAGGAAAAATCTGGAAAGTCTCACACACACACACACACACACACATATATATATATATATGTGTGTGTGTGTGTGTGTATGTTTGTGTGTGTGTGTGTGTAACCACCTAGCTAGTCGTCTCGTGGGTTACCACTCCGTCTTCCCTATTTCTACTTCATTTACGCTTCGTTATCCGTGTTTTATGTGATCGAGTTGAGTAGTTTGCGTTCGGAGTGAATTTGGTAAGAAATGAGACACTTAGTCTCTTTTAAGAAGGTTTAAGTTGGAAAAGTCAACTGGATGTTGACTTATGAGTTAGAGGGTTCAGATGTGAGTTTCGATGGTTCGGTTAGCTTCGGGAGGTGATTTATGACTTATAAGTGTGATCGGAATCGGTTTCGGAGATCCCGTGTAGAATTAGGCTTGAATTGGCGAAGTTAGAATTTTAGCGATTCCCGGTTGATAGGCGAGATTTTGATCCAAGGGTCGGAATGGAATTCCGAAAGTTGTGGTAGCTTCGATATGTAATTTATGACTTATGTGCAAAATTTCAGGTCATTCGGATGTGGTTTGGTTGGGTTTAGATCAAAAGAGTGATTTTGAAGATTTTGAAATCCTTAGGCTGGAATCCAACGCGAATTTGGTGTTGAGAGGTTATTTGGGGCGTTCAGATGGTTGGAACAAGTTTGAATAATGTTATGGGATATGTTGGCATGTTTGGTTGAGTTTTCGGAGGCCTCGGGTGAGTTTTGGGTGGTTAAACGGACTAATTCACCCTTGGAAAAGAAGTGGCAGAAGAACCAGATGCGAAAATGCGGACCACATACCTCAAATGCAGACCGCATATCTCACAATGGGATAGCAAACTCAAACAGATTTCTGGGCAAGATTCGCCTCAAGAATGCGACCAGAAATGCGAACCGCAAACACGAAATGCGGACCGCATTCTTGACACAGAGACCGCAGACTAAGACAGAAATTTAATGTCGAAAATGCAGTCAAGAATGCGATCGCATAATTGAAATGCGAACCGCAAACCCTGCTTAACATCGAATTTGCGATGAAGGCTAGGGTTCAATCTACGATGTTTGCGTCCAAAATGCGGACCGCATATCTGTTATGCGACAGATATGCGATCGCATATAGGGCCTGACAGGGGCATTTTTGTCTCGATTTCTGGCCCCTTTATAAATAGAAAATCAGTTCCCATTTGCCATGCAAGACTCATTTTTGATGCCCACAAAGAGAACACCTCCAAACACCATAAATTCATGACAAATCAACCTTAAAACTACATCCAAGGGACATTTCTTGGACAAATTCTCAAGAGGAAGAGTGTTGACCATCTTGAACATTGTTGGAGCTGTAGAGCTCGGGTCGAAGCAAGTATTGGGGACAATTCTTGGAAGATTCCCAAGGGAAAACATCGGGGTAAGTGTTCTAGACTTAAACCTGGGCAAATTACACAACCCTACTGCTATTCTAGCTTATGATTGTGATTAAGTTAGGGGAATTGTGGAAAAACCCTAAGCTTAGATTTTAAGATTTGGAGGCCGAACCGATGTAGGAACTCGATAACTTTAGTATGACTGAACTCGTGGGGAGATGAGGAACCCGTTGATGTAAAAGTGGGCATGGGGCTCGGATTTTGCTAATTTTGGGATTTCTTAGTATTTTTGACTGTTTTCGCTTGGGCTTTGTTCCCTCAACATATTGTGACATAATTATTCTGAATTTGGATAGATTCGACACACGTGAAGGCCAATTCGAAGGGCAAAGGCGTCGCGGGCTAAGGATTTAGCCGGTTTGAGGTGAGTAATGATCTTAAATGATGTTCTGAGGGTTTGAAACCCCGGATTGCACATCGTAATGCTATATTGAGGTGAGGCACGCGCTCGATGATGAGCGTGGGGTTGTTTACTACTAGGGATTGTGACTTGGTCCATCCCGATTGATGATTTTACTATATATTTGATTGAAACTTATTTGATATCATCGTGAATTGGGCTGACTGCCATATTTGGGCTTCGTGCCGGTTATGTGAACCCTTCAGGGGTAATTTATCACTATTTTTCAACTGATTTGATTCATTTATTAAACTCAGTTTTGAAAATTAAATGACTTTTCAAATGATGTAAATGGAATCGGGTGGCACGCCGCCACGAGATGTGACGTGAATGGATCGGGTGGCATGCCATCACGAGATATAGTGGTTGGGCCGTAAGGGGCCCCTTCGGAGTCTGCACACCCCCAGTGAGCGCAGGGTACCCATGGGATCGGGTGACACGCCGTCACGAGACATGACGTGGCCAGTCATGCTGTTTTCTTTCACTTCATGTTATTTACTTGAGATATTTACATGTTTAATTGTTTCATTATGGATTGCTGTATGCCTTATGTGTTTTCTTACCTTCAGTTGTTATTTATAATTATTACTCACTTGAGTTGGAAGTACTCACATTACTCCCTGCACCCTGTGTGCAGATTCAGGCTTTATCGGTTCCGCTCCGAGACATTGATTATTACTGTCAGGGCGGTGATTCAGAGACTACGAGGTAGCTGTTGGCGTCCGCAGCCCCGTATCTCTTTTACCTTGTTGTTTCCACTATATTCACACAACTGTGCCAAATATATTCTAATAGTAATCTTATTATTAGGATTTTCATTAGTTGCTCATGACTTTGTGACACCCTGGTTCGGGCTGTAGTCGGGATGGTTCATTATATTTTCCCGCAAATTACTGTTATTAAACAGTACTTATATTATTTTCGTATTGTTTAACTGTTTGAATGAAGTTTAGTTTGAATTGGCTGGCCTTGTCTTCATGAGAGGCGCCATCACGATCATGGTTGGGATTTTAGGTCGTGACAGCTTGGTATCAGAGCCTAGGTTACATAGGTCTCACGAGTCATGAGCGGGTTTAGTAGAGTCTTGCGGATCGATACAGAGACGTCTGTACTTATCTTCGAGAGGTTGCGGAACCTTTCTAGGAAAAGTCCATATTCTTGAAGTTCTTGTCGTGCGAACTTTTGGATCCGGGCACTAAACTTCTACTATCCTGCTCTCCCACAGATGGTGAGGCCGCGAACTGCCAGACCAGGTGGACGACCACCAGTACCACCCACTGAGGCCACCAGAGGCTGGAGACGCGGTCGTGGTCGTGGTCGTGGTAGAGGCATAGCAGCGAGGGCAGCATCTATTGATCCTTCAGCTACCGCAGCTCAGGAACAGCTTCTAGCAGCTCCAGTTCAGGCACCAGCTGTGCCTATCACTATTCCAAGTCTTCAGGAGACCTTGGCTCAGATATTATCTGTTTGCACTGCCTGGCTCAGGCGGTTTCAACCACCACAGCCGCAACCACTTCACAGGCCGGGGGAGGGAGTCGGACTCCAGTTGCCCGCACGCCTGAGCAGGTAGTGCAGGGACTTCAGATGCCGGGGGCACCTCCAGCCCAGCCAGTTGCACCGGCTCAGGAATTCATAGTGCTAGTTATGCCAGATGATGACCAGCGTCGCCTTGAGAGGTTTGGCAGACTCCAGCCTCCGTCATTCAGTGGTGCTGAGGGCGAGGATGCCCAGGTTTTTCTTGATAAGTGTCAGCGAATGCTCCAGACAGCCAGGATTCTTCAGTCTAGCGGTGTGGCATTTACCACTTTTCAGTTCATGGGAGCTGCCTTTAATTGGTGGGAGGAGTATGAGAGGCGTAGGCCGGTTGATGCAGAGCCCCTTACTTGGCAGTTCTCCGCTCTTTTCTTGGAGAAGTATGTGCCGCAATCTCGCAGGGAGGAGCTGCGTAGGCAGTTCGAATGGTTGCTACAGGGGGATATGACTGTGTCGCAATATGAGTCAAAATTTTCTGAGTTGGCTCGACACGCTGTCTGGATGGTTCCAACTGATCGTGAAAGGATCAGGAGGTTTGTGGATGGCCTTAACTATCATCTCCGTATCCTCATGACCAGGGAGAGAGTATTTGGTGCAACTTTCGAGGAAGTGGTCGATATAGCTCGCGAGATTGAGACGGTTCGCCGTCAGGAGCAAGAGGAGAGGGAGGCTAAGAGGCCTCGAGGATCGGGTAATTACAGTGGTACTCCTTCGAGAGGTCAGTTTCAGCAAGGTAGAGGTCGTTCCTTCAGGCCTGCTCAGCCAGTCCGCCCAGGGCATAGTGGGGCATTTGTAGGTCGTGATTATCATGGATTGCAACAGGGCCAGTCATCACTCAGTGCCCTTCCAGCTCATGCTCCATTAGCCCAGGGTCCTTCTAGACCGATTGCATTTGCTAGAACACCAGTGCACTGTTATGAGTGTGGCGAGATGGGCCACGTGCGGAAGCATTGTCCTCATCGTGGTGCTAGATCGTCCCAACAGAGGGGTCAACCCTCGACTTCTAATCCAGTTACCTTACCACCCGCCCAGCCAATCAGGGGTGGAATCAGGAAGCCAGAGGCCGCCAAGAGGGGGAGGTCAAGCAGGCGGTGGCCAGGCCCGATTCTATGCTATCCCACGCTGGACAGATGCCAGTGCTTCAGATGCCGTTATTACAGGTATTGTATCAGTCTGCCACAAAGATGCCTCTGTATTATTTGAGTCCTCATATTTTGCTCAATATTTGGGTATGCCCCGGGAGTTTCTTGCTTTACCGGTTTATGTGTCTACCCCGGTGGGCAATACTGTTGTTATGGACCGTGTGTACCGATCGTGTATAGTGACTATTGGGGGTCTGGAGACCCGAGTGGACCTATTTCTACTAAGCATGGTAGATTTTGATGTCATTTTAGGCATGATTGGCTATCTCCATGTCGTGCTATTTTAGACTGTCATGCCAAGACAGTTACCTTGGCTATGCCGGGTGTGCCGCGGATCGAGTGGCGTGGCGTGACCGATTATATTCCTAGTAGGGTGATATAATACTTGAAATCCCAGCGTATGGTTGGGAAGGGTTGCCTTGCATATCTAGCGTTTGTGAGGGATGTTGGAGCTGAGACTCCAAGCATCGATTCTGTTCCAGTTGTGCGGGATTTTCCCAATGTATTTCCTGTAGACCTGGCCGGCATGCCGCCGGACAGGGATATTGATTTCGGTATTGACCAGGTGCCGGGCACTCAGCCCATCTCTATTCCACCGTATCGTATGGCACCAGCAGAGCTGAAGGAGTTGAAAGAGCAACTTCAGGAACTCCTAGATAAGGGGTTCATTCGGCCTAGTGTGTCACCTTAGGGTGCACCGGTTCTATTTGTGAAAAAGAAAGATGGCACGATGAGAATGTGCATCGATTATAGTCAATTGAACAAGGTATCAATCAAGAACAAATATCCTTTGCCTCGCATCGATGATTTATTTGACCAGCTTCAGGGAGCACGAGTGTTCTCTAAGATTGATCTCCGTTCAGGATATCACTAGTTAAAGATCAGGGATGCAGATATTCTTAAAACTACTTTTTGGACTAGATATGGCCACTATGAGTTTCTTGTTATGTCTTTCCAGCTAACCAATGCCCCAGCAACGTTCATGCAGTTAATGAACAATGTATTTCGGCCTTATCTGGATTCGTTCGTGGTGGTATTCATTGATGATATACTGGTGTACTCTCGTAATCAGGAAGAGCACGTAGAATATTTGAGAGTTGTATTACAGAGACTGAGGGAGGAGAAGCTCTTTGCAAAATTCTCTAAGTGCGAGTTTTGGCTCAACTCAGTGGCTTTCTTAGGGCACGTGGTGTCCAGCCGGGTGGTTTGCTTCAGCAGATAGCTATTCCCGAGTGGAAATGGGAACGGATCACTATGGACTTATTTGTTGGACTCCCACGGACTTTGAAGGAATTCGATGCTATTTGGGTGATTGTGGATCGGCTGACCAAGTTTGCGCACTTCATTCCTGTGTGTACTACCTATTCTTCAGAACGGTTGGCAAGGAATTATATCCGAGAGATTGTCCGGCTGCATGGTGTTCCAGTTTCTATCATTTCAGATAGAGGTACTCAGTTCACTTTGCCGTTCTGGAAAGCCGTGCAGAGGGAGTTGGGTACTCAGGTGGAATTGAGCACAACATTTCATCCTCAAACGGATGGGCAGTCCGAGCGTACCATCCAGATATTGGAGGACATGTTACGGGCATGCACTATTGATTTCGGAGGCTCATGGGATGAGTTTCTGTCTCTTGCAGAGTTCGCTTATAACAACAGCTATCAGTCAAGTATTCAGATGGCTCCATATGAGGCTCTGTATGGGAGGCGGTGTAGATCTCCGGTTGGTTGGTTCGAGCCCAGCGAAGTTAGGCCATTAGGGACTGACTTGGTTCAGGATGCTTTAGAGAAGGTGAAAACAATCCAGGAGAGGCTCCGTACAGCACAATCGAGGCAAAAGAGTTATGCCGATAGGAAGGTTCGAGATTTGTCTTACATGGTTGGCGAGAAGGTCTTGCTGAAGGTTTCGCCCATGAAAGGTGTTATGAGATTCGGGAAGAAGGGGAAACTGAGTCCTCGGTTCATTGGGCCGTCTGAGGTGCTTCAAAGAGTTGGGGAGGTGGCTTATGAGCTCGCTTTGCCACCCAGTCTGTTGAGTGTGCACCCACTATTTCATGTTTCGATGCTCCGGAAGTATATTGGAGACCCGTCTCATATTTTGGACTTCAGCACGATTCAGTTGGATGATAATTTGACCTATGAGGTAGAGCCAGTGGTGATTTTGGATCGTCAGGTTCGGAAGTTGAGGTCCAAGGAGATAGCTTCAATGAAGGTTCAATGGAGAGGTCGGTCCATGGAGGAGGCTACCTGGGAAATCGAGCGGGAGATGCGGAGCAGATACCCTCACCTATTTGAGACTTCAGGTATGGTTCTTGACTCGTTCAAGGACGAACGTTTGTTTAAGTGGGGGAGAATGTAACGACCCAGCTAGTCGTCTCGTGGGTTACCACTCCGTCTTCCCCATTTCTACTTCATTTAAACTTCGTTATCCGTGTTTTATGTGATCGAGTTGAGTAGTTTGCGTTCGGAGTGAATTTGGTAAGAAATGAGACACTTAGTCTCTTTTAAGAAGGTTTAAGTTGGAAAAGTCAACCGGATGTTGACTTATGAGTTAGAGGGTTCGGATGTGAGTTTCGATGGTTCGGTTAGCTTCAGGAGGTGACTTATGACTTTGGAGTGTGATCGGAATCGGTTTCGGAGATCCCGTGTAGAATTAGGCTTGAATTGGCGAAGTTAGAATTTTGGCGATTTCCGGTTGATAGGCGAGATTTTGATCCGAGGGTCGGAATGGAATTTCGAAAGTTGCTGTAGCTTCGATATGTAATTTATGACTTGTGTGCAAAATTTCAGGTCATTCGGACGTGGTTTGGTTGGGTTTAGATCAAAAGAGCGATTTTGAAGATTTTGAAATCTTAGGCTGGAATCCAACGCGAATTTGGTGTTGAGAGGTTATTTGGGGCGTTCAGATGGTTGGAACAAGTTTGAATAATGTTATGGGATATGTTGGCATGTTTGGTTTAGTTTTCGGAGGCCTCGGGTGAGTTTTGGGTGGTTAAACGGACTAATTCACCCTTGGAAAAGAAGTGGTAGAAGAACCAGATGCGAGAATGCGGACCGCATACCTCAAATGCAGACCGCATATCTCACAATGGGATAGCAAACTCAAACAGATTTCTGGGCAAGATTCGCCTCAAGAATGCGACCAGAAATGCGAACCGCAAACACGAAATGCGGACCGCATTCTTGACACAGAGACCGCAGACTAAGACAGAAATTTAATGTCGAAAATGCAGTCAAGAATGCGATCGCATAATTGAAATGCGAACCGCAAACCCTGCTTAACATCGAATTTGCGATGAAGGCTAGGGTTCAATCTGCGATGTTTGCATCCAAAATGCGGACCACATATCTGTTATGCGACAGATATGCGATCGCATATAGGGCCTGACAGGGGCATTTTTGTCTCAATTTCTAGCCCCTTTATAAATAGAAAATCAGTGCCCATTTGCCATGCAAGACTCATTTTCGATGCCCACAAAGAAAAACACCTCCAAACACCAAAATCTCGACAAATCAACCTTAAAACTACATCCAAGGGACATTTCTTGGACAAATTCTCAAGAGGAAGAGTGTTGACCATCTTGAACATTGTTGGAGCTGTAGAGCTCGGGTCGAAGCAAGTATTGGGGACAATTCTTGGAAGATTCCCAAGGGAAAACATCGGGGTAAGTGTTCTAAACTTAAACTTGGGCAAATTACCCAACCCTACTGCTATTCTAGTTTATGATTGTGATTAAGTTAGGGGAATTGTGGAAAAACCCTAAGCTTAGATTTTAAGATTTGGAGGCCGAACCGATGTAGGAACTCGATAATTTTAGTATGACTGAACTCGTGGGGAGATGAGGAACCCGTTGATGTAAAAGTGGGCCCGGGGCTCGGGTTTTGCTAATTTCGGGATTTCTTAGTATTTTTGACTGTTTTTGCTTTGGCTTTGTTCCCTCAACATATTGTGACATAATTATTCTTAATTTGGATAGATTCGACGCACGTGAAAGCCAATTCGAAGGGCAAAGGCGTCGCGGGCTAAGGATTTAGCCGGTTTGAGGTGAGTAATGTTCTTAAATGATGTTCTGATGGTTTGAAACCCCGGATTGCACATCGTAGTGCTATATTGAGGTGAGGCACGCGCTCGATGATGAGCGTGGGGTTGTTTACTACTAGGGATTGTGACTTGGTCCATCCCGATTGATGATTTTACTATATATTTGATTGAAACTTATTTGATATCATCGTGAATTGGGCTGACTGCCATATTTGGGCTTCGTGCCGGTTATGTGAACCCTTCAGGGATAATTTATCACTGTTTTCCAACTGATTTGATTCATTTCTTAAACTCAGTTTTGAAAATTAAATAACTTTTCAAATGATGTAAATGGGATCGGGTGGCACGCTGCCACGAGATGTGATGTGAATGGATCGGGTGGCACGCCGTCACGAGATATAGCGCTTGGGCCGTAAGGGGCCCCTCCGGAGTCTGCACACCCCCAGTGAGCGCAGGGTACCCATGGGATCGGGTGACACGCCGTCACGAGATATGACGCGGCCAGTCATGCTGTTTTCTTTCACTTCATGTTATTTACTTGAGGCATTTACATGTTTAATTGTTTCATTATGGATTGCTGTATGCCTTATGTGTTTTCTTACCTTCAGTTGTTATTTATAATTATTACTCACTGAGTTGGAAGTACTCACATTACTCCCTACACCCTGTGTGCAGATTCAGGCTTTATTGGTTCCGCTCCGAGACATTGATTATTACTGTCAGGGCGGTGACTAAGATACTACGAGGTAGCTGTTGGCGTCCGCAGCCCCGTATCTCTTTTACCTTGTTATTTCCACTATATTCACACAATTGTGCCAAAGATATTGTAATAGTAATCTTATTATTAGGATTTTCATTAGTTGCTCATGACTTTGTGACACCCCGGTTCGGGCTGTAGTTGAGATGGTTCACTATATTTTCCCGCAAATTACTGTTATTAAACTGTACTTATATTATTTTCGTACTGTTTAACTATTTGAATGAAGTTTAGTTTTAATTGGCTGGCCTTGTCTTCATGAGAGGCGCCATCACGATCATGGTTGGGATTTTGGGTCGTGATAATATATATATATATATATTTTAGTGCATTAGCTAATATTATATCGAATATAGCTTTTATATATATTCGATAAAAGCTTAGTGCATTAATACATAATTATTCAAAAGTTAAGTGCATTAATACTTAACTTTTATTAGCTAATATTATATTTGATATAATATTAGCTAATGCACTAATACTTAGTGCATAATGTGTGTGTGTATATATATATATTAGCTAATGGACTAATATACTATATACTATATTATAAGCAACTGATGCACTTAATTTTTGAATAATTATTAGCTAATAAAAGCTAAGTATAATATATCGAATATAGCTTTTATGATATTTCCATCTAATATGATATTTCCATATAATACCTACACTATACTATGCACTAAGTTTTAGTGCATTAGCTAATATTATATCGAATATAGCTTTTATATATATTCGATAAAAGCTTAGTGCATTAATACATAATTATTCAAAAGTTAAGTGCATTAGTACTTAGTTTTTATTAGCTAATATTATATTTGATATAATATTAGCTAATGCACTAATACTTAGTGCATAATGTGTGTGTGTATATATATATATTAGCTAATGGACTAATATACTATATACTATATTATAAGCAACTAATGCACTTAACTTTTGAATAATTATTAGCTAATAAAAGCTAAGTATAATATATCGAATATAGCTTTTATGATATTTCCATCTAATATGATATTTCCATATAATGCTTAACTTTTGAATACAAAGCAAGTGTGTATGGGAACACCGCTATAGCGCGAATGTGGCTGCAAATTTTCATCTCAAAGCTCGCAAGCGGTTGTCGCATTGTTTCTCCAAAGCTAGAAAGTTGAACCAGAAGCCTGGCTGGCTGCTTCAGAATTTATGGGAGGATTTGAAAAGGCAATGGCTTACCGCAGAATTCTTAGAGAAGAGCGAAAAAGGAAAGAAAGCTCGTGCATTTGAGAAGGGAGGATCCTTGAACACTGGAGGTGCGATCAGCCTAGGGACAATAAAGAGAAGAATGGTACGTAATTGCTTAATTTATTTTAATTTTCAAAATATATCTATTCTGTTTCTTAACCAAAATTTATGAGTTTTCAGGAAAAGAAGTTGGGGCATCCGATGAACCAAGATGAGCTATTCAAGGAGACTCATATTATAAAGAAGAAGAAAAAGACGAATGAAGAAAGGTGGGTCGAGGGCCGAGCCTCGACTGTACATGTAAGTTTTCACTTTTCATTAAGTATTTTGATTTACTTTTATATAAATTTTAAAATACTAATTCAATGTAATTTTTCTTATAGGGTCGCTTCACAGCTGAAGTCGAGGAATTCATACGCAGTCAACCACCTAATGAGTCGGGCGACCCAATCCAACCTTCGGATGAGGATGCTGAAAGAATATGGATGCAGGCTGCTGGTGGTCCAAAATAGGGGAAGGTATACGGGCTTCCTACTATGAAATTCCATCGCTATAAGTGTGGAATGCAAGGAATTGGGACTTCCTTGCAAGCCGAGCAACTTGATGGGGAGAGCCTCTCCTCTATGCAGGAGACTGTGACAAAGCTCACTTTCGAGCTAGAAGCCGCCAAGGAAAAGATTAGAGATGCTCAGTACATTGGCATGCAAGAGTAGATCAAATCTTTCTTGGCTTCTGGCAGTTTTCCGATTCCCCGGTCTCGTGAGTCATCGCTAGAGGCTCGCCTTCTCCGTGCTCGTTCCTCCCATCCTCCCCATGATCATTCTTCCCGTCCTAGACAACTACACTGTCACGACCCGGATTTCCCACCCTCGGGCGTCGTGATGGCGCCTACTAGTGAAAGCTAGGCAAGCCAGTCAATTGGACTAATTACCACGTTTCTATTTACGAATTCATTACATTACAAATGCATCAACTGAAACGCAATAATTCAACAAGCGAAATAAACACAAAGTTAATACTTTACACAACTATCGCCGATAAACTATCCACGACAGTCTACCCAAGATCTGGTGTCACAGTTTTCACAGACTATTTAAGAGTACTACAAACAGGGTATGAAGAATATAACAAAATGCTGTTTCTGGATTACATAGGAGAAACAGATACAAGAAATGGGCTGGGCACTCCAAGGTCCGCGGACGTCTGTAGAACTACCTTGGGTCGCCTGAAAATCAGAGACTGGAAACTTCCTACTGTTCGTAGCCTGTAGCACTGAGATCTGCACAAAAGAGTGCAGAGG
>MCJB01028825.1:44404-57121 GCA_002018475.1 Nicotiana obtusifolia | reverse complement strand
GGCATGCCCCCCGCTCCCACTTTCATTATCACAACGTTCACAAGAAGTCCCGGCAACGGAACAGAGCAACATAACAACTTCCCAACAAGGGAACAAATAACAATAAAACAATCATCCTGGCCAGGGGGAAATTCAGCTATAACCAAACCAAACTTGACTCCTGTTTAGCTCAATCAATGTTAGTACTCAATTACAGTCAAAATCCTACTACTAACCTTCCAACCCAATTATCATTTCATTAACCCTAGACACGACTTTGCTAATGAGACACTGGACTCCTTAACTTCTAATGGACTCCTAACACACTACCCAAAGTTTGACACTGGACCTCTTCGACTCCTAGCAATTCTTACTCAACTAATCTAGTTGACCATCAACTTTATGCCGAATAGAAGAAACTTCGTGGTAGGCATACCACCCGCCCTCAATTCACAACATCTTGTGGCAGGCGTGCCACCCGCTCCCACATGCGACACATCATAACAATTCAAGGGAATTATTCAACAATTTGAAACAATAGTCACACGACGATTAACCATATACGACCCACGGTCATGCGTGACACCAACATATAGACACCCGTCACCATGCCTATACGTTGTTCTCAAGAAGGAGCAATTTAGCAAACAAGACACGATTTCTAATCCCTCAAACTAAGGTTAGAACGAACACTTACCTCGCTTTGTGAAAATTCCTAGATTTCCAACAATTCCTCAAGCCCAACCTTTTATGGGTACTCACGAACTTTAGGTGGACACAATCGAGGCTAACGAGCTGCAACTTGGTAGGGTGCCTTAACTCAACTGCTATTTTTTGGCAATATTTGCAGCAATTTGAGCTGGGTCTTTGGTGTTAGAGAGTGGGGTTTCTTGTAATTAATGTTGGGGCTTGAAGGGAGTGATTCTACGGTTCTCTTTCGGCTAAAATTGGGGCTATTTACGACGAGTTGCAGCTGGTTCTTGGTGGGTTTAAATGGGAAGAGCTGGGTTGGTAATTGGAGGTTGATGACTATATGGTGGATATGTTTCTCACGGATTTTGGGGTTGTTTTCGAGGTGATTTGGAGGTTGATTTGCTGGGGTTTGAGGGTGTTCTGGAGAGGTTTCTGAGGTAATTGACGAAATAAGGGGGTTTTTGCATGTTAGAGTTCCTAGTTCCTATTTATAGTGGGTCAAAATTCGGAACAAAATAAAAGTTCAGGTGCAGCAAACTCAACATGCAGTCCGCATTTGGACCGTATTTCTGGCATGGCATTTGGCCCAAAACTCTGCCTCACTCTGCGATCTCACTGTGGTATTTGCGGTTCGCATTTGAGGAATGCGGTCCGCGTTTCTCGCCGCATTTTTGACATAAGACTTGTCCAGTTCTCTATTCCAATCTGCGATATAGGTAACCAAATTTGCGGTCCGCATTCCTGAAATGCGGTCCGCATTTCAGACAGCATTTCTGGCATGAATCTTGCCTAGAAATCTATCCAAGTATGCGATGCTTGTGTAAGATATGCAGTCCGCATGTCTGAAATGCGACCGCATATCCTACATTACCTACCATTTTGAACTCTTTTCTTAATTATTAGATTCTTATACCTCATACCCTGCTAAATGTTAAAATACATAATTACAAAGAGGGATTTGCACTTAAAACAAGCCAAGTCCGAAAAATTAGTATCTTATGCGTTCTTACAACACATCGGGTCGTTACATACACCCTTCTGGATATTGTGTTGGTGATGAAAGTTCATCAGACGATGATGATAATAATGTACAAAACAATCTTTGACTTTTATACACTTTCAACTAGACAAATACAATCGGTTTTCGAATGGGCTTGTAATAACAGTTAACTTAGTTTGGTTAGCTTAATGTGTTAGTTCTATTGAACTTTATAGTTTGTTAGTTTTAATGTTGTTGTTGTTGTTGTTGTTGTTGTTTATTGTTGTTGTTGGCATAAAATGCCTGTTTAGGAATTTTGGTAAGCTGGCAGGTGGTGTAGCTGCCAAAACATATTCTGCCAAAAATATACCAAGAAAAGCGACCAACGTTGGTCGCTAGTTGGTCGCTTTTCCCTTAAAAAAAAAATAATTTTCTAGGCAATAGCAACCACCCTTAGTCGCTATTTAACCCAAATTTCTCAAAAGCGACCAACTTTGGTCGCTATTCCATTTTTTAAAAAATAATTTTTGCAAATATAGCGACCTAAGTCGGTCGCTTATAATTAAAAAAAAAATTTATTTCTTGAGAATAGCGACCAACTATGGTCTCTTATTTTTAAAAAAAAAAATCAAAAAAATTAAAAATAGAGCGACCAACTTTGGTCTCCATTTTTCAAATTTTAAAATATAATATTTTTTTCAAACCAAAGTTGGTTGCATTTTTATGATTAATAATAAATAAATAAAATATAATTTACATGTGGAGACCAACTTTGGTCGCCAATATTATATTATTAAAATATTAAAGCGACCAAAGTTGGTCGCTATTTTCTTTACCTGGAATATTTGGTCCTTTTACCTTAGAGACCAAAGTTGGTCGCTAATTAGGGACCAACTTTGATCCCTAAGGTAAAGGGACCAGCTTAATATCGACCAGGACTGTTTGATCGCTTTTTAATCGTTTTTTGGCGAGTAAATCACCAACTTTTGTCGTTTTTCGTGATCGTTTTTTTCTGAATTTTTAGTAGTGAAAGAATGGTGAGAAACCTTAGAAGTAAAGCTAACACTTGTAGTACTAACAATACTAGAAGAAGAGAATGGCAAGAAACAACAATAAAATATAACGAGGATGGCTTAGAAATGGAGACATGAAGGAATAATCAAACGGTAAAATACAAAGGAAAATGAAAGAAGATGCAAGAAACAAATCAAAGCCACAAACAACTATCTTACAAAATTAGACGAGAATGACACTGTAATATCAATAAACTATCACGATTACAATAAGGATTGAAAAGACGAAAATAACTTACGATGAGGATTGATTTCCACTGAAATGCTTAGAGAAAAGTGCAGAAAGATGAAGATGAAGCAAAGAAGAAGAGGAAAGAAGAGGACCGGCTGTCTTCAGAAGTAAAAGAAATAGAAGTATGATGTATTAGGGTTTCTTTGAGGGTAATTTTAGTATTATAAAAACTTATAATGGACAAGAAAGTAATTTTATTGGTCAAACTAAAATAGCTTTAAGCCAAAATCGAAAAAGTTGGGATCAGTCAACTTGTTGCTTTTGGCTTTTTTAAAAGCATTTTTTAACTTTTTTAAAACAGCTTATTTGTTTGCCAAACACTCCAGAAAATAAAAAAATACTTAAAAGGTGGGTTAAGCCTATCCAAACACCCTCTCAATAGTTAGTACTACTAGTAATCTCCGCATTTTAAATATGTTAAACATGTTCATTTATTTTTAAACGTTATGTCCAGCTAAATTTTGGACGAAAAAGGGTTATATTTAACCATCTACTTAAAAAAAAAAAAAAAACGTTACCCTTCTTGAACACCAGAACAATTCAATAGGCTACACGTGCACAAACAATATGCTCGATTTATAATCATTTCCCTCAAATTTCTTATTTTTTCCTTTGTTTTTGCTATTTGTTTCTTTTCTGTACTTCTCTATTATACATATTTAGTTATGTTCTTATTTACTCTATTGCCGAAGACCCTTTTTGTATTTTTATGAGATGTATTCATGCTGTATTTTATTCTTTTTGCTGCAAAGTTTGTTTTATTTATATGTGCGTTTAGAGTGTTTCTAGATTGTTGAATTTAAGTTATAGAATATTGTAAGATAAAGTTAAGATTTTTGTGTTGTTATTATTGTTCTAGAGTTGGATAATTTTGTAGTGTGTGGTTGAGCTACTTTGATTTTTGGTAGTTTTGGGTGAGATCACCATCTTTGTTTAACATAAAATTAGACTAATAGGTCAAATCAAAAAAATTGTATTAAAAGGAACCAACAATCGATTTAATTCACTTTCTCAAATAAGAACAATATAACATAATATAAACGATGAACAAAATAGTAAAATAATGAAGTAGAAAGGATGAGAATTCTTATTGATTAGAATAGTTCCTTTTTCGTATCTCCTGAATCTTAAATTGCGATAAATACAATGATGTAATTGTGGGAATAGAATGATAATTTTCAGATGGGCTACAATTGAAGGGAAAGGGGGATTTAAAAAGCAAATTTACTCATAATTATTCCCAAAATATCACTTTTGCCGGTTACAATCGGTAATTGTATTCTCCATCGGTCACGCTGAGAATCTGTAATTGACCGAGAATTTATACCTAATCCCGCTTTATCTGGAATTTCCTGATTCTCCTCCTTTTCGTATCTACAAGCACTACAAAAAAAAAAAAACTGGAATTAGCTACGAACATCCTTGCTAATCTGTCGCTAAAACTCGTAGCTAGCAGAATTTCTTAATAATCTGTTGCTAATTTGTTGCTAAATGAGATTAACGATGGATTTTTCTATTTAGCTACCGAATTTCTCCATCGCTAAAGCCTGATTTTTAATAGTGAAGAGATTCTCCATATCGGAATCAGTGTAGTTTCGTTATGATCAATTCCGCTACTAATAGTTACGTTACTAGTGTGTCAATACTGAGTGTTTTTCAAATTTCGTTCTCATCACTCTTCAACCATTTTATAATATACTTGACATGTGTTGAGATCTAACCTCTGTATTGGTGAAATATAGATTCACAACGTGAACTAGTTAAATCTCAACACATGTCAAGTATATCACAAAAGGATTGAAGAATGATGAGGACAGAATTTGAAGAACACTCGTGATAAGTTATGTGATTATGATTTTGATGATTTGTTAAACTTTATTAATGAATAAGATGGGAACTGATACAATCAGTTCTTTGCGCCTATTGAGACATGCTCAGTTGTCTGGCCAAACTCTCGAGAAACCAAATAAGAAAACAGATAAGGAAACAAATATAATCAGTTCCTCAGCTATCGTACAGTCAACTCCACAGATGTAAAAGTTGTCTCCCTGTACCGACTGGCAGTAGTGTTGTCTCCCTGTACCGACTGGCAGTAGTGAAGCGATACAACCACTACTGCTAAAGACCAAACCAAAAGGTGTAATGTCTCTATCTTTTCACACATACTCTCTCATAAGCAACATTACACAAAGGTTGACCTAACACTTGATAATCTAAAAAATCTATCATCTCAATTGCCAGCCGCCACTACTTCCTCCAAGTGCACTCAAGACAAAGGTACTACAAACCAAGGACCAGATCCCATCACTGAAGATGTCTTGAGTCCTTATGTTTTTTAAGTCCTTATTGGGCTTACAATAGAGTTATTATAAGAGGTGAGGGAGTAATAGTTTAATTCCTAAATTACAATAGGTTGTAATCTGAAGTTTTCTCAGTTAGTGAAGTTGAAATCTTACTTGGGTAGGTCGTGATTTTTAATCCCTTGAACAGGGAGTTTTTCACGTAAATATCGCGTGTTCTTTACTTACTGCTTGTTTACTATGGGAACTTATAGAGAACTTGGTTCTCTATACTGTTTGGTGGACTCCTAGTTTCTATCAATTTGTATCAAAGCAGGTTCTTTCTAAAAGGTTAACATCTAGAAAGGATCTTCATTATGGCTGCTCCACCAAACCTCGAGGAAGGTCAATCAACCACTGGACCACCAAGATTCAACGGCAAGTACTATGGATTGTGAAAAACAAGAATGCATGACTTCATCATGGAGGACTCAGAGCTTTGGGATGTGATTTATAATGGTCCTTTTGTTGCCATGAAACATGTTGGAGAGGAAACAAGGACTGTCCGAGAAAAGAATATAATGATGCTGACAGAAAGGCAGTTGAAAAGAACTTCAAAACACAGAAGATTCTTGTTTGTGGTACTGGAACTGATGAATACAATCGTGTTGCAGCATATGAATCTGCTAAGGAGATCTAGGAAGCTCCTAGAATTGCCCATGAGGGAACTACTCAAGTTAAGCAGTGCAAAATAGATATGCTTACTACTGAGTATGAGCTTTTTAAAATGAAGGAGGATGAGTCCATTTAAGATATGCACACACATTTTACCTCCATTATCAATGAGCTTCATTATCTTAGAGAGTCATCACAACAAACAAGTTGGTTCGGAAGATACTCAGCGTTCTACCAGGTTCCTGGGAAAGTAAAGTGAATATCATCACTGAAGCCAAGAACCTGACCATTGATGAACTAACTGGAGATCTCAAAACTTATGAGATGAAGAGAAAAAAGGATCTTGAAAAAAAAAAAGCCCAAGAAGGAGAAGAACCTGATCCTCAAAGCTGCTAATAGTGACTCAAGCAGTGATGAGTCTGACATGACTTATCTCACTCGAAGATTTCAAAAAACGATTCGAAAAAATAGTGAAATTTCCAAGAGAGGAAACTCAAGCAGGAACTTCAAAAGAAATGATTGTTGTCATAAGTGTGAAAAGCCTGGACACTTCATTAAAGAATGTCCATTTCACAAACACGATCATTATAAAATAACACTGACAAAGCAGTCAAGAGAAACCTAATCCTTAATAAAAGGTTCAAGAAAAGAGATGTTGCTGACAACATGGTGAAGCAAGCATTGGATGCTTAGGGAGATTCCTCTAGTGAATCTGAAGGTGAAGATGACCAAGGTGATACATCCATGGTTGTTTTATATTAATCCTCAGAGTATGATTCTATCTTTGCGCTCTTGGAGAAATCTGATGATGATGATGAGGACAAAGAGGAAAATGAGGTAAATTTTCTAGATGATCACAAAATTTAAAAATTTACTCTCAAAAGAAATTGATGTTATTAGCAAATGTGTTGATTGATGCTTATCACAGTCTTATTAGTGAGAAAAATGCATTAACTAAAGAAATTGGTGACGTGGAACAAGAAAGGGATGATATAGTGTTCGTAATTGCAAATTTGAAGGAACAAGTGGAAGAAATAACTAGAGAAAATACCTTGTATAAAATCAAATGGAAAAAGAGATAAACATACCTAAAGGAAAAGAAGTGTCTAGTGAGGCTCAACTTGAACTTGAGAGTGAGCTTAAGAAAGTTAAAACAAGTCTTGCTGCTGAGTTTGAAGAGAATAGACAACTTCAAGATGATCTGAAAAGGGTTAAAAATGATCTTGATAAGTCACTTAAATGGACCTAGTCATCTAATGTAATAACATCTATGTACAAGAGTAATGGTGAAAACAGGCAAGGAATCAGCTTCCAAAAGGCTAAAACTCCCTATAATCCTTATAGTAAGTATGTAAGTGTGGCTGATAACTGGCTTTGTACTCATTGTGGTCAAATTGGTCATTACAAAGACTCTTGTAAAGCTAAAATTCAATCTTTGCAAAAAAATAAAGTTTTTTGTTGAAAAATGTCTTGCTGTGGAGGAACCTGGTTCCTGAAAAGAAAATAGGTGCTGCCTGCATGGGAGATAAGGAGTTTGATTCACCCATTCTATCATTATAAGACACCCAAGCTGGCTTGGATTCCTAAGTCTAATCAATGATCTAGTATGCAGGCTGGAGTGAGAGGAAGTAGTCAAAAATAGTACATGGACAGTGGCTGCTCGAAGCCTGGAAGAATGGATAATTTTCTCTCACTCAAGGCCTTCCAAGGTGGGTGTGCGTCCTTTGAAAATGGCAATAAGGGCTATATTCTTGGTGTGGAAAAAATTGGCAAAACACTCTCCTATGCAATTGAAAATGTGTAGTACGTGAATGGTTTAAAATAAAACCTGTTGAATGTGTCCCAAATCCATGACAAAGGAAATGAAGTGAAGTTCTTATCAAAATCTTGCACAGTTATCAATCTCAAAACTAGTGAAGTGGTATTGATAGCAAAACGATTCTAGAATTTCTATGTTGCAAATTTTGATTCACTGAATGGTGGTGATCTAACATGCCTAAGTGCCATTGATGACGGTGCTGCGTGTTGTGGCACAAACGACTGGGACATGCAAGCTTTATCTTGCTGAACAAGTTGATCAAGAAGGACCTGGTTTGTGAGCTGCCCAATTCAAAGTTCAAGAATCGCAAGATGTGTGATGCCTGTGCAAAAGGAAAGCAGATCAGGTCATCGTTTAAACCAAAGAAGGAATTAAGCACCTCAAGGTCATTGGGTCTTTTTCATTTGGATCTTTGTAGACCTATGAGGATACCTAGCAGAGGATGAAAGAAGTATATCTTGGTGATTATGGACGACTATTCCAGATTCACATGGACATTGTTTTTTAGGACCAAGGATGAAACTTTTTCAATATTTGTTGCATTTGTGAAGCAAGTTCAAGTGAAGATGTGTTATCGAGTTGTGAGTATCTGATCCAATCATGGCACTAAATTTGACAATGCCAAGTTTGATGAATTTTTTTCTGAAAATTATATTAGTCACAATTTTTCTGCTCCTAGAACACCTCCGCAAAATGGTGTTGTTGAGAGGAAAAACAGGATTCTTGAGGATATGGCTAGAAAAATGTTGATCAACAGTGGTGTGCCCAAGAGTTTTTGGGCTGAATCAGTTAACACTACCTGTTACTTGATTAACAGGTGCATGATCAGGTCCATACTTGACAAGATTCCCTATGAACGGCTCAATGGGAGAAAACCCAAGCTAACTTACCCAAGAGCTTTTGGATGCAAATGCTTTATTCTTAACAATCATAAGGAGCTTTGAGAAAATTTGATGCAAACGTGATGAGGGTAGTTTCGTGGCTACTCCCCTCAAATCAAGGCATACAAAGTCTACTACAAAAGGACGCAATGTGTACAAAAACGTGTGCATGTGATCTTTGATGAATCCTACAAATCAAGTGGGAAAGGTTCACATAATAAGGAAGATGAAGATGGAAATTTCTCAAATATTCCAAGAGAAGCCATAGATATTGACAATGGAAAGACTGATTTGATGAGTCAAATCAAGCAAAGTGATGAAGTAGATGCAACAGAACCTCCAGCAGAGATAGAGGAACCTGGTCCCACTATAGGGTTGCTGATATTGTATCAGGTACTCCTGATGCAGGTCAAAGGAGTGAAAGTTATACTTACGTTGATGTCAACGATGGTTCAAATATGGAGGAACCTGGTCCCTCAAATTCTGAAGTTCAAGTATCCAACTGGAAGCACAGGAGTTCACACCCTCTTCAAAATATGATCACACCCTTAGATTCTGGTATTCAAACTAGATCTAAGGCAAGAAATAAGTTTTCTTTCTCAGCATTCTTGTCTCAAATCGAGCCTAAAAACATCAAGAAAGCACTGAAAGATACTGACTGGATTGCTGTTACGCAAGAAGAGCTCCATCAGTTTGAAAGAAATAAAGTGTGGCACCTGGTTGCTCGACCTTCAGACAGAACAATGATTGAAACCAGGTGGGTGTTCAGAAACAAGATTGATGAGTTTGAAAATACAACAAGAAACAAAGTTATCTCGTCCAAATGCACACCTTAAAAGAGGTATGAAATGGTCGTTTGTAATAATAGAAACCCAACTAAGAGTCGGGGTCAAATCCACAGGGAGTTAAGATGGGAGTTAGGGGTATATATTTCAATGTGAATGATTGAATTATCTAGATTTCACTTCCACACAAAAATTTGTTTTCTATTTCTAATTTTACTCTAATGATTGCAAAATAAAGAGAGAAGACTAGAGATAATTATTTTTGAGGTTTTTCCAAATTGATAAAAAGCCTAGGGCTGTGACCATTACCTAGGTGTTTTCCTGATGGGATAAATACTTTAATACTTGTTTTATTGTTTGGAGTGTATTATAGCTATCAACTCTAAATTACCCACTCAATACCTCTCGATTAAAGAATGATTTTGCCCAATTTGTCTTTCTCAAGACCAAATGGGTATCACACAAAATAGTTAATAAAAGCTCAAGTCAGGTTATTAATATCTCTAGAGGTCTCTCTTTCTCAAGTAGAGATTAAGTCAAATAGGCATGAACTAATATTTGCAATAATTAATCCACAATTAAGGCATGAAATAAACTAAATAATAAACACCCAATCATAAACAAACACTAAATTAGAAGAAAGACTAATTAAACTCATAATGAAATCTTAAAATTATTAAATCTATTGTAAAATACACCAAAACAAAGTAAACTTCCAAAAATGGCAAAGAAAAACAGCTACAGTAATTGCAGAGGTTCAAACTTAACCTAATTTTGTGAAACTCTTATATTTATACAAGGCTGAAAATCTCGATCAAAAATACCCCTCGGGAGGTTCTATGGCACGCACACTTCCATGTGTGGTCCACAAATTTCTTCATCTGGTAGGAGCTAGAGTTCTGCGTCCGCACATTGTGTGCTTCTGTGCCCTTTATTGCCTTGTGCTTAGATTGCTCCTTTTATAGTCAAATTTTCATCCCGAGGGCCCAACTTCTAGAATTCTTGCAATTTTGCACAATTTCATGTGTTTCGGGAACACAATTCAATGCTTTTATACTAAAAAAAGTTAAAAGGCGCTAATAAGTAGTCAAAATCCTCACTTATCAACTCCCCCAAACTTAAGTCTTTGCTTGTCCTCAAGAAAATAAACTAGTTCCCACCTCCAAAAGGTAAGGTTCATTTAAGCGAGTCGAAGGTGAGCCATCCACACATGAGTTGAGACCAGCAATTACCCATACTATCTATGTTTATCAACAACGCGACAAGTTAAACATTTATGCACATATAGTTCTAAAGTGATATTTGAGCATCAAAAGTTAACTTTACTCATCAAGGACTCTTGCTCTATCATGTAGGTCATGGTGGACTTTAAACTCTTCCTCTTCTACTTTTCGGTTGTCTGGCTCACTTAAGAATTTTAGCACTCAATCCAAAGATTTATGAAAGGTTCACTCATCTCCCTCAAGAGAATGTCGCAAGTATGGCATCAAGTACCATAGCCTTGCCCCTCATGTATATCGCCACTAATGTAAGCTCACTCGGCTTGAAATCGAATAGGACTTCTTTCGGGATGTAATGAAGGCTTTTGGATTAGGGTTGGATACACTATGGGTGAATGGTTACACCTTTCCTTAAGCACTCCATTTTTCATTTCTCGGTTCACAATTTGCCAATTCTTTGAGGCACTTTCTTTTTCTTGGGGAACTAGAGAGACTTAACATTACTCTTTCTTGATCATTACATTCATTTTCTCCCTCTTTTATTTCTTCATGTTTGGGATCATTACCCCTCTTTGAATCCCTTCAACTTTTCCACTTATTCACTATTTTGTATTTTTCTTTTTGCTCTTTTCTTTTCTTGCCTTTTCTTCTCATCATTTCTTTTCTCTTTTTTTGTGCCTTGATACCTTTTTCAAGCTCCTCGTCTCTCCCCCAAACTTATGTATTTAGCCAATTGTTTCACAAGAGTGTTAAGGAAATCTCGGGTGCCAAGAGAGTGTCACGATCAAATGGGTAAAGGCTTGTAACATGGTTGCCAAATGAGAAAGGCTCGAGGCTCAACGGGGTTGACTAGGGTTCACAATACTGGTAGGCAACAGAAAGCTCAAACGGGCCAAGGAAAGCCTACAATCACTTCTCAAGCCAAGCAATACTTAGGATTTCGCCTTGAAACACATTCGGGGCAAGTTCTAGACCTTTCGCACGGTACTTGGACTAGAAAAAAAGTATCTCACCCCTCACGCAACTGGATTGGTAAAAAGTATAGGTTCGAGGGCCCACAACGACCACATTCAATATTGAAAATCACTATGGTTCAATTAAACCACTCGATGGTTGCCAAAGTCAACACAAGAGTCACAAAGTCACTAACTAGAGCTATTTCTTTCAAAAACCTTGTTTTTAACCATAAGCACGTAATTAAGTATGTTGGTACCAAATGAAGCATGTTTGACTCTTCGAGCATGACTTAATTAGGTATTTTTATTCATTACTCCTACTATTATTACCTAAACACCAAAAACAGACTCATTCCCTTAAGAAGGTTGTCACGCCATCCATCGTTGGGACGAGTCGCCAGGTTCACACAACAACTATCTTGGAAAGAACCGTGGTATTAAGAAAACCAAATGCTTATTACCTACTAGGACATATAAAGAAGCTACTAAATCAAACAAAGAAGCTACTAATTCAAACTAAGAACTCACAAAGGAAGAAAAAATAAAGAAGCTAATAAACAAGAACTACTGAATATACATAATGAGAGAAAAAGAGAGAATATATATACAAAATAAGAAAGAGAAAGAAAATAATATCAAGTTATTACAGGCCAATTGTCTCATAATGTACCAAATAAGATCAAATAAACTCCACCCCCTTGAAATGCATTATCCTCAATGCTCAACAAAATCAGACACATGAGATATACAAGAAAACACCATAAAACATAGTGAAGGTCACAATTAAATCATGCTTGCAGGATGAGGATTTGCGGTCCGCATATTTTTCTTTGTGGCCGCAGATGAGGCCTTGCGGATCACATAATTCTCTCTTGCGGTCATAAATGGGAATTGCGGTCGGCACATTTTTTCTTGCGGCCGCAACTCAGAAACCAAAACATGCCGACTCTCTGATGACACAGAATTGGTGGATGTGCGGCTGCAACATGTTTTCAACGGTCTGCACATTTTTCCTTGCGGCCGCACATTTGAGTCACAAAATTGTAAACTCTCTGATGACAGGACAAGGGCAGTTCTGTGGCTGCAATGGGATTTTTGCAGTCCACACAATTTTCTTATGGCCGCAAACCCATTCTTTACTAAATT
>MCJB01028825.1:16292-37932 GCA_002018475.1 Nicotiana obtusifolia | reverse complement strand
CATCCTCAACGTCCACATCCCTCAAAGCAATATTTTCGAGCTTATTGTTTTCCATGGTTGTACCTACGATTACTGAAACAAGTTAGCAACACGGAAGGAAAGGAAGATACTCCAAAAACACACTCAAATATATAGCTAACATCGTTTTTAGTTTTCCGGCAACGGCGCCAAAAATTGATCGCATCCAAATGCACACCTCAAAAGAGGTATGGAACGGTCGTTTGCAGTAATAGAAACTCAAGTAAGAGTCGGGGTATAATCCACAAGGAGCTAAGACGGGAGTTAGGGGTATATATTTCAATATGAGGGATTGATTTATCTAGATTTCACTTCCACACAAAGATTTATTTTCTATTTTTAATTTTACTCTAAAGATTGCAAAATAAAGAGAGAAGACTAGAGATAATTATTTTTGAGGTTTTTCTAAATTGATAAAAAGCCAAGGGCTGTGAATATTACCAAGGTGTTCGCCTGATGGGATAAAGACTTTAATTCTTATTCTATTGATTGGGGTGTATTATAGCTATCAACTCTAAATTTTCCACTCAATACCTCTCGATCAGAGAGTGATCTTGCCCAATTTGGCTTTCTCAAGACCAAATGGATATCACATGAAACAGCTAATAAAAACTTAAGTCGGATTATTACTATCTCTAGGTTGAACCCTTTAATTGGGTTAATCAATCTCTTGATTAACTCAATTCCTTATTAACTAAGTTATCCTAGACTAGGTCTCTCTTTCTCAAGTAGAGACTAAGTCAAATATGCCTGAACTCATGTATGCAACCATTAATTCCACAATTAAGGCATGAAATAAGCTAAATAATAAACACCCAATCATAAACAAGTACCAAATTAGATACTCATAAGGTTTACACACTAGGGTTGGGTCACAACCCTAGTAAAAAATCTAGCTACTCATAGTTGGGTTTAAAGAAAATAGAGAAGAAAGACTAATTAAACTCATAATGAAAGCTTAAAATGATTAAATATATTGTAAAATACACCAAAGCAAAGTAAACTTCCAAAAATAGCAAAACAAAACAGCTACAGTAATTGCAGAGGTTCAAACTTGACCTAATTTTGTGAAACTCGTCTATTTATACAAGGCAAAAAATCTTGGCCAAAAATACCTCTCGTGAGGTTCTGCGGCCGCACATTCCATGTGCGGTACGTACATTTCTTCATCTGGCAGGAGCTGGAGTTCTGCGGCCACATAATTCTAGTGGGTCCGCAATTCATTGAGGCTCTGGACTTGGTCTCTCTGATCTTGACTCCTAGCCCAGCTTTTGCGGCCGCACAATTCATACAAATGCTTGATAATTGTTCCTTCTTTGTTTGCGGCCACAGATGGAATTCTGCGGTCCGCAATTCCTTCTGCGGACCGCACATTGTGTGCTTCTGTGCCCTTTATTCCCTTGTGCTTAGACTGTTCCTTTTTGAGTCGGATTTCATGCCCAACTTCCAACATTGTTGCAATTTTGCAATATTTCATTAGTTTCGGGAACACAATTCAATGTTTTTAGACTAAAACAAAAGTTAAAAGGCGCTAATAAGTAGTCAAAATCCCCACTTATCACAAAGCAAGGTTGGTGGTCCAGGGATAAAATCAAGAAGAAGGGATTGACTATGATGAGACATTTACTCTTGTTACTCGGATGAAAGCCATCAGAATTGTTCTAAATGGATGTTAAAAGTGCATTTTTGAATGGATATTTGAAGGAGGAAGTATTTGTCAAGTAACCTCCTGTATTTGAGTGTCATGAGCACTCTGAGCATGTCTTTAAGCTTGTCAAGGATCTATATGGTTTGAAGCAAGCTCCTCGAGCTTGTTATGAAAGATTGTCGAAATTCCTTCTTGAGAATGACTTCACTAGAGGGAAAATTGATAATACTCTATTTCTGAAGAAAAGAGGGAGAAATATATTAATAGTGCAAGTCTATATTGATGATATCATCTTTGGTGTAACAAATGATTCTCTTTGTGAGGAGTTTGCAAAGCTCATGGATAGTGAATTCGAGATGAGTATGATGGGTGAGCTAAACTTCTTCCTTGGGTTGCAAGGGAGGCAAACCTCAAAAGAGACCATGATAAGTCAACAGAAGTACATCAAGGAGCTGCTGAAAGATTTGAGATGGAAAATTCTAAGACCATTGATACTCCCATTGCCATTGCTACTTAATTAGATATGGAAAAACCTGGTTCTCTTGTTAATGAAAGTATGTATAGGGGTATCATTGGATCACTTCTGTACCTGACTGCTAGCATACTTGATATTGTCTTGCGTGTTAGGTTATGTTCTAGGTTTCAATCAAGCCCAAAAGAATCTCATCTGAAGGCTGCCAAATGAATTTTGAGGTATCTCAAGAGCACACAAGACCTAGTCCTCTTCTATCCTTCAGGAGATAGTTTTGACTTGATTGGATATGTTGGTGCTGATTATGCTGGATATTTGGTGGATAATAAGAGTACATCTGAAATGTCACATTTTTTGGGATCATGCTTGATCTCTTAGAGTAAGAAGAAATAAAACTCTGTGGCTTTCTACTAATGAAGTTGAGTACGTAATTGCTGCCTCTTGTTGTGCTCAACTTGAAGACTTTGGTGTGTCTACAGATTGTGTACTATTATTGTGTGACAGCATAAGTGCTCTCAACATGATAAAGAACCTAGTGCAGCACAAGAGGACAAAGCACATTGATATGAGATATCACTTATTGAGAGACAATGATGAAAAAGGTTTTATCTGTATGAAGTTCTACAAGACGGAGGCCAAGGTAGCAGATATCTTCACTAAGGCACTAAGTAGTGAACACTTTGAGAGAAATCGTCTAGAGCTGGGATTGATCATGTTCAACTAACGGCCTAGTCCCTCAATGATTGGCTATGTCAAGAAGGAAAGATACAATGCTAAAAAGTATTTTCTGGCGACATCTAACTCAATTCTACAATGTTACGCGTAGACACGCATGGTAGATTCAGTACAAAACAAGAATTATATTGCACATATCTATAAGTTTTTTCTCACATTTTCAAAAATTGTCAAGGAATCTGGTTACTATTACTCAAGTCAGTAGTTCCTTTAACACTTATATGCATTTTAAATTGCAAAGGTGTCATGACATTAGTTTTTTCTCGCCACTTCTAATTTCTTTTAAGCCCAAACGTTACATCATTGCCATACCAATCCATTCATCGATTTCTCTCTCACATCCATTTGTAATCGGTCCCCTCTTTCTTTTTATAAACCTAACTTTTGTCTCTTTCCTCACATCGAACCCCGAACATCCTCTCTCTTTGTCTCGAACCATCTTCTCTTGTCTCTTCTAAGAAAATTCAACATGTCTCAACTAGATTCACAATCTACAAAAATTCCTGAAGAAAACACAATCTTGTCTCCTTCTAAAACAATATCTCTATCTGGATATCAACCAAATGTTTCACTACCAAAAGACCCAATTTATAATGAAGCCAACCCCACTGTCACTCCTCCCAAATCCTCTGGTCCTGGTCCCCAATAAAGTAGAAAAAGTCAAACTCCCAAAAAGTTTTTCTTATCTTCTTCCTCTTCTGCTCCCAATGAAAAAGCCGACTCAAACTAAATAATGTTCATTTCTCAATTTCTCTAAACCACAGAAGAAATTGTGAAAGCCGATGAAGGTATCAAAGTGTCCAGTCAACACACAGGGAAGCAAGGCTGGCAAAACAGATGGGTTCTGGTGCTGCTGAGGAACCACATACATCTGAGATTTTTGAGGCACCGGATACTGAGGCCAACATTCCTAATACTTCTATTGTATCAGGTAACCCTCCATTTTGTTCTACTAAAAAATAAGTAGTGTGTATATAGGTTGAGGGAAATCTGAGTGAAATACAAAATGAGGGATATACTACTCTTGAAAAGGAACCTTATGTTATGGAAGGTTTGGTTAAGGGCTCAAAGGCTAGTGGTAGTATTGAAGGAAGTCAGGGGGAACTACTGAGTCAAGGGGAACTGCAAAATGAGGGGAACAGATAAGTCACGGGGAACAAGTGTCTGTGTGTACTATAGAGGAATCTACTGAGGGACCTCGTCCCTCTACCTAAGAGGAGTCTACTACTCCTACATGGGATGAGACACCAGGTTCCACAAGGTCTAACCTGGACAGTACCGACACATCCCTGTTTGATCCCCACATTACTGTACCTTTAGAAATTGTGTACCCTGAGATAAAATCTGGTTCTAACAATCATTCTCATGAGAGTGGTGATAATGATTCTAATAACCAAGATGTGATAAGCTCCATAGCTGCAAGGGATAGATCCACGAAAAGGAAGAATGTTATACCCCAAGTGCCCTACTACTAGGCAGTAGAGCAAGACTGAGTTTGATAATGCTCTGAAGGCAAATAAAGAAAAGAAGAAGAAGAAAAGGAGACTAGTGAAAAATAAATTAGTCGATGAGGAGGAAGTGCCACCAACAGATGTGGTAGAGGTAAATGATAAAGAGCCCGTGAAGGAAACAACTCCTCTTGTTAGGAAAAATTCAACGAGAAGTGTTGCTACTAAGGGAAAGAAACCAGTGTCTGAGAAATATTTTTTGAGTGAAGTGGTTGATAAAGTGGAGAAGGAAGTGAGTTCTAAAAGTGGAGCCAACTTTTTGAAATCCAAAGTCCATAAGTGTATGAAGATGAAGTGCGAAGTTTCTATGTTAGACTATTTGTAGTGGATGGAGCCACATTGTATCTGAATATTAATGGGAAGGATTTTGTCCTAGATGAGTACCCACCCGGAGAGATTCTTGAAGTGCCACGGATGGGCTGAGAACGGTGGAGAGAACTGGTTCCCCTGATTTTAATAAGTTGATTATCAAGAAGGAAGTGATTTTGTCTAGGGAAAGGGTGTACATGAAAGCTCTCAAGCCAGAGTATCATATGTTGTTCAAGCTGGTGAACAAAGTGCTACCGCCTCGAGCTAAGAGAAGATCTATCACCTCTATTACGACATGCTTCTCCTTGAAGAACTAGCATCCTTCACTTCAATTAGTTTGCCTGGAATTATGATTTAACACATGTTGAAGGTGGCAGGTCTTAAGGATGAAAAACATAGTCTTCCGTATGGGTTCCTTCTTACAAAGGTCTTGGAGGATTTTGAGGTTCCATTGGGAAAAGCTTTTGTGGGGACCAGGAAGCAAATTTTACCATGAGCATATTGTAAGAATGTGAGTGTGGTGAAGAAAGGAGGTGTGGGGAGCAACTAAACCATTTCCCAACGAATTGATGCTCAGGAATCTGCCAATGCAGAGATCTAGTGACTTCAGGTTCAAAATGTTATCTTGCAATCTAAGATCACTCAGAACAGCAAGGAACCTGGTCCTAGTAGCTCCCAGGGAGAGGAGATCTCTAGGTTGAAGGATGAGAATGCGGAGTTGAGGAAACAAGTTGAGAACCTGAAGGAGCAGCTAATCACTGATCAAAGATCTACCAATGAAAGAGTGGACCGACTCCTCAAGGCTTTTTCTCCTTAATACCTTGTGTCTTCTAGCCAGCGCCTCCTATTTTGAACCCACTTCCAGTCATATCCCTATCCCATCCTCTTTTTTTGGTGTTAACTTATGACTATGGCATTTTAGTTTGTTAAGCTTTTAATATTTTTGTTGCTTCATACAGTTGTTACTCTATTTTCTCTCTATCCTTAAATGAGCAATTATTATCTACTTTGTGCAATATTAATCTCTTGTGTTATGTGTTTGACCATGTTGTGTGAACAAAAGTGGCATGAGTTAATGTTGCTGGACTTCTTTCGTTGTATGTGCTACTTATGTCTTCTTTTCAATGATGCCAAAAGAGGGAAGATAATTGAGGGATAATTGAGGGACCATTTTTGTAGGTGGAACATTCTGGGAATCTGGTTCTCAGGGTTAATATTAGTTCTGAGTTTGTCATCATCAAAAAAAGAAAAATTGATAAGTTATGTGATTATGATTTTGATAATTTGTCAAAATTTATTGAGAACCAGATGGGAACCTGATACAATCAGTTCATTGCGCCTATTAAGACATGCTCAGTCGTCTGGCCAAACTCTCGAGAAACCAGATAAGAAAATCAATAATGAAACAGATAAGATCAGTTCCACAGCTGTCGTACAGTCAACTCTAATGTTGTAAAGCTGTCTTCATGTATCGACTGGCAACAGTGCAGCAGCACACCCACTGCTGCTAAAGGCCAAACCAAAAGGTGTAATGTTTCTATCTCTTCACGCATGTTCTCTCATATATAAACAACATTACACAAAGGTTGACCTAACATTTGATAATCTAAATAACCTATCATCTCAAGTGCTAGCCGCCACTGTTTCCTCCAGGGGCACTCAAGAACAAAGCCGCTACAAACCAAGGACCGAATCCAAACATTGAAGATGTCTTAAGTCCTTATATTTTTTTAGTCTTTGTGTTTTGTTCTCTTCTCGTAAACCTACACGGCTTTCTAGAAGTATTTTGTAGGAAATCATTTAGCCATTATTATTTTAGTTGTTTGACTAGAGTTAGTCATGAGTATTGCTTTGTAATAGAGTTATTGCAAAGGGATTACAGTAGCGTTATTGTAAGGGGTGAGGGACTAATACTTTAATTCCTAGATTGCAATAGGTTGCAATCTGAAGTTCGTTCAATTTAGTGGAGTTGAAATCCTACTAGGGTAGGTCGTGATTTTTAATCCCTTGAGCAAGAAGTTTTTCACGTAAACATCATGTGTTTTTTATATACTTCTTGTTTACTGTAGGAACTTATAGAGAACCTGGTTCTCTATATTGTTTGGTGGACTCCTAGTTTTTATCAATTCGATACCGAACATACTGGTATCATAACTGATCATAATAAAACTATGCTGAATTCAATACGAAAAATCTCTCATAGATATGGAAAGGAGGAGAATTATTCGATTATCCCGGATAAAACGGGATTAGGGATAAATTCTCAGCGAGTTATAGATTCTCAATGTAACAGATGGAGAATACAATTAATAATTGTAATGGGTAAACGTGGTATTAGTATCACGAACCAAGCCCATGGCACATATTGTCTGCTTTGGGCGTAGGCCCGCACGGGTTTGTCTTTCTGGGCTACGCCAACTTGAACCTAAAAGCGCATGTACCATGTGAATTTGTGTCATGCCTTATAAAGCTCATTACTTTCCTCTTCCATTATGATGTGGGATTTCCCTAAGGTAACAAGTGCACCCCTTCTTCAGAAGCATGCTAGCTTAGAAGCTTACCAGTCTTGCGTGACCTGCCCTCCGCCATGGGCTTAGATCGTCACAAATATAATTTTAGAGCCGAATCTCCCTAAGTACGATGGTGGGGAAAACCTCAGCGATCAACTGAGTTTAGGAGAATCCAATATCTTTTAGAATATCACGGGGCAAACCTCAGTGAGGACGCTGAGTACCAGGGTAAGGGGGTGAATTTGATGCCTATGACATAGGAGGGCTGATAAGGGCAGGTCAAGCAGGACTGACATGCTTCTAGGCTGGTATGCTTTTGAAGAAGGGGTGCACATGTCACCTTAGGCAAATCCCGTATCAGGATGGGAGAGGAAAGTGATGAGCTTTATAAGCCATGACACAAGTTCACATGGTACGCGCGCTTTTGTGGCTCGAGGTGACGTAGCCCAGAAAGACAAATAAGCGGACAATACGTGCCGTGGGCTTGGATCGAGACAAATAGGGGAACAATTATGAGTAAATTTGCTATTTAAACCCCTCTTTCCCTTCAATTGTAGCTCATCTGGAAATTATCATTTTGTTCCCAAAATTATATTATTGTATTTCTGGCAATTCAAGATTCAAGAGATATAAAAGAGGAGCTAGTCTAATCAATAAGAATTCTCTTCTCTTTTACTTTATTATTTTGCTATTTTGTCATTGTTTACATTATTTCATATTGTTCTTATTTGAAAAAGTGAATTAAATCGGTTGTTGGTGCTCTAAAATATAAATTTAATTGATTTAACCTATTAGTCTAATTTTAGGTTAAACACAGTTGAGTTTCACTTAGTTTTTTGGTAGTTTGGTTGCTTGAGTTTGTGAATTTTTTGGTGTGTTTTTGTTTGAATTAGTGATTACCATCTAGGGTTTACATGAATATATGACAAATATTAGTTTTGAGTGGCTGGAGGGTTTTGTGATCTTGAGATCCTGGCTACTGCAAATTGGGTTCTCCCAACGAAAGAGATGAAATAAAGTAAGGGAAATTGATTTTTGAGTGAAGGATTCCGTATCAGGTCATGGGTATTTTAAGGGTTGGGTTGAGCTAACGAACCAAGAGTATACAAAATGTGTTTATGGCCTGCCACATGTCTTTTTTAAGTTAGATCGAGCTTTTAACGGGTGGGCGGAAAATATAGCTTTAAAACATAACAGTAGGGATAGATTTATTAAGAAATTGAAACAAGATAGACTTAACATATTTTTTTATAATAGATGGGTAAATATGACCTTTTCTGAATTTTGGAAGTTACTATTATTCTTTGGTAATGTTTGATCTCATTAGAAATTTCTTGATGATAAAGCAACATGAGGTTGTAAAATAATTCTTAGCTAGATAGACTTACAGTACATATGTGAGTAGTTATTTCCGATATTTCAACCCATAATTTTTAATCCAATTAGCTAGAGAGAAATAGGAAGTAAATACATCATTGCAAATAGATTAAATATTAAAAAGCCTCTGTAGTGGCTCTGCTTGTTGTTGGTCTTCTCTCAAACGCCGTTCTTCCGTTGATGCACCATGGTTGTGAAGTCAGTATTGAAATCAGAATAGAGAGAAGCAACCTTTGATATGTTGTCGTTCAGCTCCTGAATTAGGCCCACGTTCTGTACCATAATGTTGTGCGTTCTTGACTGTTGATTCTCGTTAACCTGTTGAATCAGTATTTTATTTCGATCCAACACCGATTGCACTTGTCTGTAGTTGTTAGAAAAAGTATTCCACGTCTCAGAGTTACTTTTTTCAATACTGAAGCCGTCATCACTATATTGGTGGCTGCGACAATTATTAGTAGTGGCTGCAGAGTTACGGGACCGGGATTTTTCCAAGGATTGACGGTGGCGATTGAGATTTGAACTGTCTTCCATCTTGTAGTTCAGGAATAATTGATGAAGAAATGGAAATGATGAGGTTTCCTTTAGTCTTGGGAGTGTAGATGTAGAAGTGTTTGATATAATTCTGCTTGTTTCTTGTGCTTTATATAGAGGTCAAGGAAGTGAAGATACAAAGTGTGTAAATATCTGCATGCAGATTAGATATTACTTGTGCTTAGTTGCATGTCAAACAGAGCTGACATGATCGAATATGTGAATAGGACAGGAGTGGAAAAGTAAAGTATTGGCTTTTAGGCCACGCTCTTGGAAGGAGAATCTGGATAAGTAAATGGAGTAAAAATATCTTATCATTGATTGTTATTAAACTGTGTTAAGAAAATAAAAATGTGCAAAAATTAGAATTTCTAGAGAGTTCAATCCCGAATAAAAGAAAAAGACATCGGAGAATCAAAGGAAAATATCTAGAGACTTCTTCACAAAAAAGGTAAAGTTAAAAAAGATAAATATTTGATAATTTAAACGGTAAAATAGGTATTTAAAATGTTCAATTGACATAAACATATATATATATATATATATATATATATATATATATATATATATATATATATATATATATATATATATATATAAGGACATTATTTTAATTAAAAAGGAGTGAATTGTTTAAAAATAAAGACCGTAAATTTCAACAATTAACAGAAAACTACTGTATAGTGGCAATAATTTTTAGTCCTGAAAATTGACATGTTAAAAATTAACTCAAATAATAAGGTGCTAAATTGTTACATTTGACAATGTAGCACAATTTACTAGACGTTGTCTTCCGAACTATGGTAGCTGGCTCTAATTACCGCTCACTAGGATCACACCAAGGTGTTGTTATTCCTAATCCCACCTTTAAACCCTCCAATTGATTCCTGACATACGTTAGGAGTGATATTGTTCAACATCTACCTATATATGTACCCTTTTTCAAGCAATATACACTAAATAGGCATAGTTGATTGAGAGCTCTTCAATCAACCACAATGTAAACGTAGTTGAACAAGTAGAGAAAAATCAAAGGCAAATCTATATTAAACATAGTAGAATATCATCCTCCAATACGTTCCATTAAATCGTAGATTAGAAAGTTTAGCTACTCATAAATGTATCAACAATCATCATAATGTTCAAAGACGTTAAACTACAAAGTACAAAGATAAACGGAGGGAATTGTCGTTTTTCTTGCTCCACCGTGCTCTGTCACCTTTTTCCTCGTCGAAATGGTGTCCAACCCTTTCTCAACTCATTATGAAGTATTTATATGTTAGGGTCAAAATTCCCTAGTCCAAATCCGGGTTGGAGTCTTTTAACCCGCGACTTTCAATTACCGGGCTATAGACCTCGCGAAGCCAGGCTTATAGCACGGTCAACCTGGCTATAGACCTCGTGAAGCCTGGTCTGTAGCACGGTCAAGCTTGCTACAGACCTTGCAAAGCCTGGTCTGTAGCGCGGTCAAGCTGGCTATAGACTTCGCGAAGCCTGGTCTGTCGCACAGTTTGGGTACTTGTCATTTTTGTGCTTTTTTCTTACATTTTCGTCCTCTTTATGTACAACCTTCACTCGTCTTTTTCTTCCGATACTCCTACACATAAACAATATAATTTAGCTCAATTGTATCGCATAATTAACCACTAAACTAACAACATGTAAGGTGAGTAATGTACTAAAAGTATAGCATTTTGTCCTAACATCAACTCGTAGCACTTTAAACGTTGCTCGTCCTCGAGTCAACCACCAATTCACACTAACCTTGAGCACTTTATTTTCTTTTAAAACATCTGAAGCACACCTTATCTATGACTATCGTTGATAACAACAATTAAACTTTAGCATACGCGTTCAACACACACTTCCCTTTACTTTATGTCACACTTCAAAAATGTAATCAACAATAAGACAACATGCTTATAAAAATCCTAGCCTCATAAACCGACTCAGTATCACAATGCATTCATGGCTTGAACACTTAACATGATAGAGACATCTAATAACGTCACCTATCGCTTGCACAATCATGTGCCCTCACAATCAGAACAAAAGAGTAAGTCGAATCCACACACTCGAATCAAATGTTTAAATATACTTTGAGGACTCAAATAAATCAAAGAAATTCCTCACTCTCACAAAGAATTCACATGCATGCACAAAGTACCATAGGCGTGCCCATTATGTAAACATCTACTAATGTAGGCTTGCTCAATTTAAAATTAATTAGGACTTTTTCATGGTTGTTATGTGGGCTAAGGGACAGGTAGGATAAATTTAGGAATAAAGACTAACCCTCCTAAGCACTTTAACATACCACAAACTTAAATTTAAGCACATTTTTCTTCAACACAACTTTACTTTGACAGAATAGCCTAGTAAACACATGTACTTGTTCGCGTTTGTCATCCCGGTCCTTGTAGTCAAGGAAGTTTCATCGAAACCCTTATAGTTGTTCAAAGTCAGTATTTTAAACCCCTATGACCATTAACCATGCATATGTGGCAACTTAATTGCTGAGTTGTACAAAATGCGTATATTTCACGCGTACAAGGAGCGTGATTATAAACATTTAGAATAAAAATAATTAAAATAAATTTAAAAAAAGAAATTTAAAAAACATAAGTTTCTTTCTCGGTTGTACCCCACTCCCTCCCCTATTTAATTTTCTCTTTATCCCCCTCCCTCTTCCCGTCTTCCCCAGCCCTTCCCCCATTCAATTTCTTTTTCTTTTTCTTCCCTTCTCTTTCTTTCCCCAGCCCTTGCTCCATTTCTTTTTTGTTCCCTTCTCATTCTTTCCCTAACCCTTCCCCATTTTTTTTTCTTTTTCTTTTCAAAATATCTTTGATAGATCTGATTTCCTTTTGCATGATCTAGTCATTTCTTGTTTTTTCCATTACTTTTACTTTGTAAATGTTTGTTTTCAGTACAAAATCGTGCTATTTGATTGATAGAAATCTTTATTTTTTATTACTAGTTAAATCGTGAAGATGGATGGGAAGTGATGAGTGAAGGAATGAAGATTGTCAAAAATAAGAAATGAGTAACAGAATTAGGTTGCTATTATGGCTAGCCTGATGTGTTCTGGAAAAGAAGAAAAACGGTGCAGATAAAGTATTTAGGGAGAGTGTTCATGGTGTTCTATGGTGGCCAAGATGACAGTGATGGAGAAGGTGATGGTAGAGAAGAAGAAAAAAATAAAGAAAAAGTTAGAAAAAGAAAAAGGATAGAAGTATTATTTCTGTTTTCATGTAAAATTAAAAAGAAAAAGTGATATGGAATATTTTATATGATGTGGACTCTACCATCATGTGATTGAGAGACACGCCACATCAAAGGGGTTTAAAATACTGATTTTGAACAATCATAAGTGCCCGAATGAAATTTTATTGAGTATAGGGACCGGGATGACAAATGCAAATAAGTAGAAGTGTCTGTCAGGCTATCCTGCCTTACTTTCACAAACAATATCACCTCTAGAAATATTTCCTCTTTCTTTAAGCACAACGTTAATTCATATCCACTAGCAAGGACAAGATATGCTTATTTTTCTTTGCTATATTTTTTTTCTTTCTTTTCAACCGTAACCTTTTTTTTCTCTACCATTCCTGCTAGTGGTGTAATTTTTACACTATAGGTGCACCCTTCTTTCTTCCATTGATTCCACTCAAAAGCCACAAAATTTCCTCCTTATTTCTTTTAGCGCTCATTTTACAATTAAAGTGCTTTAAGAGACAAAAGGATCAAAATAATGACAATTAAGAATAAGGGGTACAGGCTTGTAATATGATTGCCAAATAAAAGTTTATAGGCTCAAAATGGTAGACTAGGGATAATTTTTATTTGTGGTAAGCATTAAGCTCAAAAAGATCAAAGAAAACCTAAAATTATTTTTTCAAACCGAGCAAAACCTAAAATTTCGCTTCAACTGACATGCCAGGCAAGTTCTAGACTCTAGTGCAATGACACGGACTATATAATTCCTCACCACACATAGCACATGACTCACTAAAGACGGTTCCATTTCGATTCTCAAACAATTGCAAGCATTCACGGAGCCACCAAATATTAAGCATCAAGCACAAAGTGACACAAGTCAAGAAAACAAGATGTAGGCATCAATAAACATGTTATCTCCTCAACAAGGCATCATAAGCATGTTCAAACCATAGGGAAGCTACTGCACATGCTAGAGCCTTATTATGCTACTATCAAACTAGACAAAGGCGCCTAGCACATCTCATTTTTCCCATCCTTTTATTCCCTAAATCCTACTCTACTCTAAAGATTAAAAAAAAAAAAAAAACTACTACCTGGTTCAACTGCATCCCGTGAAAATGAACCGAGGCACAAAGAAAAATCACGAGGGATTATTACTACCTAAAATAATAAAAAGACATATTTTTGGATTTTTTGTTTTTTTTTTTTTTTTTTGTGTTTATTTTTAGACTTTAGTCCCTTAAGAAAACTATCAAGGAGATCCATCGTCGGGAAAAGACTTGTATCTAATATTTACAAGTCATAGTGAATATACAACCTCCCACCCCACACTTAATTCATGCAATGTCCTCAGTGCATATAGAAATTCATAAAAACAAATAGGATGGTAGGAAAAACTCCCTGATCAATCACTGTCATGGCCTTCATCTTCAAAGGCCCCATCTGCAGCTGTCCACTCTTCATCCTCTGCTCCCTCCTCTGCATCATCATTATCCTCCTCCTCGGACTGCTTTGGCTCGGCATGGAAACACTCTGGCATGTTGACATCCTTATCCTCTGGGAGTCGTTGGCCATCGCCAAGCCCCACCAGCTACTGGGCATGAGCATTGAGCGGGAAACGCTCCTCCAAGATGGCCCTCTCCTCCGTAGTGGCTGGCCTCCCTCCAATCCTAAGTTGCAAGTCCATCATCCCATATAAATGGGCCATAAAGCTGTCATCACGAGCAGTTCTTGGCACCTGTTAGTGAGGCCATTGCACTCTCCTCCTTCCCCCGAATGCTGGTGATGCCCGTCAGTTGGAGGAGTGGTGGAATGACTAGATCAAAAGCTCGCTCCTCCTCCACATCTTCTTTTTCAGATACTGAGTCAGCATGTTACCGACGGACAATCTATCAATTCTCTTGCTTGTTCTCACCTGCGCCATCTGGTAGCATATCAAGTGGCCCACATTCACTTTTTGGCAAGTCATTAGGAAGTACAGCATGCATACCCTTTCACGGCTAATAAGAGTCTTATGGTTGCATGGTAGTAAGGGCGTGTTGATCAATTTCAACCACACCTGAGCTATCAGATTCATTTTGTTTCCTTGAAAATTTCCTATGACGTTGGGTCTTCTTGTCACGAACCCAAGCGGCCACAGAATTGACACCACAGAAAGTGTGTCTCAAAGCCAGATATGTTGGACTAAAGTTATCCAGGGGCTCCTGGGGAACATCCGGAGCTCCCAAGTAATTGCATATAGCTGATGCAGAAAAATCAATCAACCTCCCCCGAATAGGCACTAGCTGCTCAGGATCATTCGGATCATACTCGGCGTAAAACTCATGGACAAGGTTTACATTAATATCCCAGTGTTTCCAAATACGTAGCTCAATCCAAGATCATGAATACCCTTCCAAGTTGATTGATACTTAGCTTTTAGATGGCGCTCATGAACAGCCGACTCAGAGTGCTGACAATGCTTGTACTAGTCCTTGGCAGATGTGGGTATACTCTTAAGTCCAAATTCTCATTGTCCCGCCGGCTGTAGGTGTGAGGCTGCTATAGCTTCAGCTGCTTGCAACCCCTCAACCTGGCTTGAAGTGGCTTCCCCTCCTTTCCTCTTTCTCGATGGAGGTGCGAAGGAAGCCTTGGCTTTGGTGGGAGCAATGGCTTTTCCCTTGCCTTTACCGTTATCCTTCTTAGGAGGCATATTTGTACCTACAGAAGTAGACATTAGTCATCCGTGGAAGCATTGAATCACTTCAAAACATGATCTTGCGAATCCACACTTAAGAGTTCATCACATGATGTTCACAATTTTCGAGGCTACTCAGACTTCACCTCTTTATTTAGCATGAGAATCAAGAAATAAAACAATAATGTCTACTACAATTGTGAAGCATATAGCTACCGGTGAGCCACCCCGCACTTAAAATTTCAAGTGGTGCAATGCGACATAGCATATTATTACAATCCGGGAGACTCGGGCTCTGATTGGGACAAAGAATGCCTTTGAGGCATTTTGACAGACATTTAGCGTGCACTAGTTCCAGGGAAGTGCTTGTAGTAATGAGAGATTGCCTCACCCTCCCTAATCGGCTTGGGAATTTCGTGCTACCACTTTTGTACGCAACAACAATACCATTCCTATGGGGTTTATGGGGTTAGGACAATCAAGCATATTGTTACTATGAAGAACATACCCAAAAGTTATCCGATTTTATTGTTTTACTCAATTCGAAATTTGGCAAAGAAAAGAGTTAGAAACCATACCTTAGATGCTTAGGAGGGGGGAATTCTCTTCAATTGATGTTCCTAGTGAGTGAATGAATGGATGGCTTCAATGGAATTTGTGAGGGGGAGGGTTTTTTGTGAGAGGGCTTAGGTAGTAGGGTGTTAAGCGAGCATTAGGGTGTTTTGTGAGAGGGGAGATTAGTGCGCAATGTGGTGTTTTAATTAAGGTGTGTATGTGTGTGGTGTTTTAGTAGAAAGAAGTAAGAAGAAACGAAAAGTAAAAAAAAAAAAACCAACAACTTTCGAGCTTACCTGGCGACGCGAGGTCTGCTGCGAGGTGGGTCTCACTACAGCCCAGGCGACGCAAGCTCTGCAACGAGGAGAGAACCTGGCGACGCGAGAGAAACAGCATGGCCTAGTGCGCTAGGAACTAGGCGAAGTGCGGTCTGCTGCCAACGTCCACTATGCTGTATGTTGTGCGACACTAGGTAGGCACGACTGTCTTGAGTGTACTAATGTGATTTTTTTTTATTCCGTTTTGTGAAAGACTCCAAGCACTATGACCTCCCAGAGTCCTTCAGTACCTGTTCACTCACCAAGACTTAACTAAAAACTTGTTAGTGCCTAAAAACAAAAAGAAAATTCTAGCTACGCTAAATAAACTACGAATTGGGTTGCCTCCCAACAAGCACCTTAGTTAACGTCACGGCATGACAAATACAAAATTACATTGGGTTGCTTCCCACGAAGCAGATTTAACATCGCGGCACGACACAGGCAATCAAACTTAAGGTTCACTCAACATTTTAGGCTCTTGCAAATGAGTCTCCGATACAATGTTTTCCTCATCCATGCCCAAGTAATATTTCAACCTTTGCCCATTGACTCTAAACTTGCGAGAGCCATCTTCTGATGCAATTTCTATGGCTACGGTGGGATGCATCTCTACCACACAGAATGGTCCTGACCATCTTGACTTTAACTTGCCCGGAAACAAATTCAATCTTGAATTGTACAACAATACCACATCTCCAGGTTTAAAATTTTGCTCAAGAATATTTTTTTCATGCATCATCTTCATTCTTTCCTTATATATCCTTCTACTCTATAAAGCATGGTAATAGGACTCAGCTCATCAAGTTCATGCAGCTCTGTGATTCTACTCGTTCCAGCGGCCTTCAACTCAAGATTTAATTGCCTTAACGACTAGAAGGCTCTATGATTTAACTCCACCGGTAAGTGACATGCCTTTCAAAACACCAATTTGTACGGTGACATACCAATGGGAGTTTTGAATACAGTGCGGTATGATGCAGGCCAACCTGATCAAGCTATGCTCATGCCGTCAATGTTGGATAAGACAAGAAAAGGCGTTGGTTAGCCTTGGAGAAGAGCCAAGCGTTCACACATCTTGTGTTGAACGAAATAAGAAGTTGAAGATGTACATTTGTGTTTATGTTGTATTATTGTGTTTCTATAGAAGACATTGATTCTTACTTGGGGGTCCTGCATGACCTTTCTAATTACTTAGCCAAATTGTAGCTTTTTTGTTAGTTGTTTGTTTCCTAATTGATTTGGGACAAGGCTTATTCTATATAAGCCTAAAGACTTTATTATTTTTAGAACCTAACTTTGATATTATATACAAAATTCAGCAGCCATATTGCTCCCAACTTAGTGTGACTTAAACTTGTCCAATTTTGGTGTGATTCAAAATTGAACTCGTTCCTTGTTTGATCGAACAATTTGCAAGACAATCATTGTCTTGAGGGTCGTTCGTATAGTATAGGTACTCCTTCATTTCATTAAGAAGGTAAGTAGACTCGTTCCTACTTGTTGTCTTGATAAATTCATAGAGCTTCTTGCTTCTATCTTTTATTTTCTCGTTTTCACGTTTTATATTGCATCAGTTGGTATCAAAGCAACTTTCGTTTATATTGCATCAGTTGGTATTAAAGCTTGGAAAGGGTTTGTTCTTACAATCCCAATTATGTTCTTCGTGCCTTAGTTTTAGGTTCTTTGTCTTTAGTTTCATTTTTTTTATTTAAAAAAAGAAAGAAAAAAAAAGAAGAAAACTGTGACAAAAAAAAGAAAAGAAAAGAAAGAAACTAAAACCCTAGTGAAGAATAACTGAAAATCTGTGTGATTGAAGTTGTTAAATCATCTAGGGATTGAAGTCTTGAAGATTAATTGATAAAGAAACGTTCTTGAACCAAATCTTGAAGTTCTTGATCGTTAGAAACCGATAATCTTGAAATCTTGAAACTCTAGTTGGAATCTTGAAAGGAGCACGTTTGATCTTGAAAGACTTGAAGTTCTTGAACGTCAAAGTTGTTGTTCTTAGAAGTAGTCACATGAAACTCAAAAATCTTGAAGTTCTTGGAATTAAAATTGTAATTCTTGAAGAGTTTTGCATTGTTCTTGAAGAGGGTCTTGAATCCTCAATCGTTCGTAACGAGTCTTCCTCGAATTCTTGAAGTTCTTCAACATTAATTTGAAAGTTCTTGGGGAAGTCTTGAACGTGAGAGAGAGGAAGAAAAGAAGGCCGAATTTGAGAGGAGATGGAGGAGGAATAGGAAATCTTAATTCTAGTCCAAGGAGGAAACCACTCCCAATCCAAAAGGGAGAAGTTTCAAAGAGTTGAAATTCTATTTGGACAAGGAGAGGAGGGGCGAATTTCCCATAGAAGGGGAGGAGAGAGAATTGGTCATCTCCAAACTGGAATAGGAAAGCCTCTAAAATTTCCTTTCTTCCTAAATTTCCTTACTTCTTTGATTATAATATTTCTAATTAGTAATTCTTAGGTAATTTCCTACTTAAGTAATTTCTAATTTTTGAGCTTGTAGGATCTCGTGCTAAAACTCAGAATTTCCACTTTCGTAGATAATTCTTGGCTTCTTGTGCTCACTTAAAAAGTTGTCTGCCTATTGAGTCACACAAATTCACTCACCCCGAAGAGAACTATTGAACTTGTGAACTTGAAAGGTCATTGAGGAAATTGATCAATTAGAGGAAGCCATTTTGAGGACAAGTGTGAAAATCCTACCCAAAATTTGAGTGAACCCGAGAGTCATTCAAAGAGAGAGAGAAAATTTTACTAACCTTAACACATTCTCTAGTCTTGTTTCTTTTGCAGGTACATGGCTACGGAAGGAAAAAAGGTTGTGACAGACATTACTTTAGCCGAGCTTTGGGCTGAAGTAAGGGCGCTTAGTATCCGAATGGAGAACCTTGAAAGTAGGAAGAATGCTGGGGAAGGAACTAGTGATGGTTCTACCTTAAGACCTGAATATGATGGTACTGTTTGTGAGGTGGAGAGTGACGAAGAGATAGTGAAAGCTAAAACCTTAGCTGTGGACCATGCCAGTACATTAACCCTGCCATGTAATGTTTGTGCCATGATGCAACCAAATGAGTATTTGCGAGGTAATGATAGTTCTAAACTGTTAATTTTCCTAGTTCATAAGGGTGTTTACTTGAGTTCTAATGATGAATTTTTCTACTAATGTTCACCCCTTGCCTAGTGTTGTTGATTATGTTTTGCAGGAGTATGTAGACATGTTTACCCTGCGAGGAGTTGGTCCATTCCAAGTGTTGCAGGAGATCAATAATAACGCCTATGTTATAGACCTACCTGGTGAGTATAGTGTTTCTAAGACGTTCAACGTTTCTGACTTAACTCCTTGTGTTGCAGGTAGTGCTACTTTGAAAGATGAAGATAGTTCGATTTCAAGGAAGAAATCTTCTCAAGAAGGGGAGAATGATGCAGGCCAACCTGATCAAGCTACGCTTATGCCATCAATGTTGGATAAGACAAGAAAAGGCATTGGTTAGCCTTGGAGAAGAGCCAAGCGTTCAAACATCTTGTGTTGGACGAAATAAGAAGTTAAAGATGTACATTTGTGTTTATGTTGTATTATTGTGTTGCTATGGAAGACATTGATTCTTACTTGGGGGTCCTGCATAACCTTTCTAATTACTTAGCCAAATTGTGGCCTTTTTGTTAGTTATTTGTTTCCTAGTTGATTCAGGACAAGACTCCTTCTATATAAGCCTAAAGACTTCTTTATTTTTAGAACCTAACTTTGATATTATATACAAAATTTCGGCAGCCATATTGCTCCCAAATTCGTGTGACTTAAACTTGTCCAATTTTGGTGTGATTCAAAATTGAACTCGTTCCTTGTTTGATCGAACAATTTGCAAGACAATCGTTGTCTTAAGGGTCATTAGTATAGTATAGGTACTCCTTGATTTCATCAAGAAGATAAGTAGACTCGTTCCTACTTGTTGTCTTGATAAATTCATAGAGCGTCTTGCTTCTATCTTTTGTTTTCTCGTGTCCGCGTTTTGTATTGCATCAGGTCCATAGCGCATCATCCAATTTTTTCGCCCAATCAGTCCAAGTAGCATTTACAGTTTTGGTCAAAACACCCTTAATTTCTCTATTCGACACCTCCACTTGCCCACTTGTTTGTGGGTGATACGGAGTGGTAACCTTATGGCGAACCCCATATTTCTCCAACAACTTTGCAAAGGCTCGGTTTCAGCAGTGAGTGCCTCCATCACTGATGATCGCTCTTGGAGTACCAAATCGGGTGAAGATATTTTTTCTCAGAAAAACAATAACTCCCTTGCACCATTTGTTGGGAGTGCCACAGCTTCTACCCACTTCGAGACATAGTCCACAACTACCAATATGTACTTGTTGCTAAATGAGCTGACAAATGATCCGTTAAAATCGATTCTCCATACATCAAATACTTCCACCTCTTGAATTGGGTTCATGGGAATCTCATGTTGACGGGAAATATTCCCCGTCCGTTGGCACTCATCATTGCTTTTCACCCAAAAGTGTGCATCATTAAACAACGTCGACCAATAAAAGCCCAACTCCAGCACTTTAGCAGCTGTTCTTACTCCTCCAAAATAGCCTCCATAAGGCAAAGCATGACATGCTTGCAAAACAGAAGCTTGGTCTATCTCGGAAATACATCTTCGGATCATGCTATCAATACAAATCCTAAACAAATATGGTTCATACCATAAATACATGCGACAATCACGAAAGAACTTTTTCTTCTGCACAGAGGACAAGTCATAGGGAACAATATCGCTGGCGAAGTAGTTTGCAATATCTGCATACCATGGCGCTACCTCAAGGCTCGTGGCTAAAAGTTGTTCATCTGGGAAAGTATCTACGATCTCTTCCACCTCAACCCTCTTTTCAGCTCCTTCAAGCCTGGACAAATGATCAGCAACTTAGTTCGTTCCCTTTCGGTCACGGATCTCTAAGTCGAACTCTTACAGCAGTAGCACCCATCGAATTAGGTGTGGCTTTGACTCCTTCTTCTCAATTAGGTACCTGAGAGCAGCATGGTCAGTATAAGCAATTACCTTCGAGCTTATCAGATATGACCTAAATTTGTCAAATGCGAATACCACTACTAGCATCTCTTTCTCTGTCACTGTGTAATTCAGTTGGGCACCACTCAAGGTTCTACTTTGATAGTATATTGGATGCATGACTTTATTTTTTCTCTGCCCAAGAACTACTCCCACAACATAGTCGATTGCATCACACATCAACTCAAAAGATTGTCTCTAGTCGGGTGCCACTATGATTGGTGCAGTCACCAGTCTCTTCTTCAACTCCTCAAAAGCTACCCTGTAGTCATCAGAAAATATAAAGGGGTGATCTTTTTCAAGCAATTTACACAAAGGGTTAGCAATTTTGAAAAAATTCTTTTATAAACCGCTTACAGAAACTGTCGTGACCAAGGAAACTTCTTATGGCCTTGAAAGAAGTGGATGGAGGTAACTTCTCAAATATATCAACCATAGCATGGTCTAATTCAATGCCCTTACTTGACACTAGGTGTCCCAAGGCTATACCTTCCTGTACCATGAAATGACACTTCTCCCAGTTCAGTACCAGATTAGTCTCCATACACCTCTTCAATACTCTTTTCAAGTTCATAAGGCATTCATCAAATGAGTTCCCCACCACTGAGAAACCATCCATGAAAACCTCAATTATGTCCTCTATCATATCTGTGAAGATGACCATCATGCACCTTTGGAATGTGGCGGG
>MCJB01028825.1:2702-16180 GCA_002018475.1 Nicotiana obtusifolia | reverse complement strand
AAGCAAAAGTGTGACCTCCCCGCCAACCTATCTAGCATCTGATCAATGAATGGCAGCAGAAAATGGTTTTTTCGGGTGGCCTTGTTTAATCTTCTATAATCCATACAGATTCGTTATCTCGTGTCTGTTCTTGTTGAGATCAAATCGTTGTTCTCATTTTGCACTATAATCATTCCACCCTTCTTTGGCACACACTAAACTGGGCTGACCCAGTTGCTATTAGAGATGGGGAAGATGATTCCCGCATCTAACCACTTGATCACTTCTTTCTTTACCACTTCTTTCATATTGGGTTCAGCCTTCTTTGATGTTCTCTGGAAGGTCTGTGCCCCTCTTCTAGTAGAATCTTATGCATACAAAATTTTGGGTTGATACCCTTTATATCTACAATAGTCCACCCAATTGCAGTCTTGCACTCCTTCATAACCTACAAAAGTTGTCCTGCCTGTACATCTAACAAACTAGATGAGATAATAACAGGTAATGTCGAGCTAGGCCCCAAGAAAGCATACCTGAGGGGAGACGATAATGGCTTTAGTTCCAACTGTGGTGGCTTTTCAATTGATGGCTTAGCTGGAGGGGTCTTTCTTTCTTCTAAGTGTAAGGGCTCGAATTCGAGCTCTCTTTTCCAATACCCTTGGCCTTCAAGGGAAAAAACCCACTCTGCTAAGTCCTCACCATCTACCTCTTCTAGGTTCATCTGGAAGGCTGCTAGGGGGTCTTTTGCATTCAGTGCCCCATCTTCCTCCTCCAGAATCACATACACAACTTCTGTCAGAGAGCAGTTAGCAAACTCACTTGGTTTCCGCATAGACTTCTACGCATTGAATGTTATCTCTTCATCGTTCACTCCAATCTTTAGCTCCCCAGTTTCACAATCAAATAGAGCTTTTCCAATGGCCAAGAATGGCCTTCCCAAAATTGTGAAAATCTCCTCGTCAACCTGGTAGTCCAGAATGACAAAATTTGTCGGAAACACAAACTTACCAACCTGCACAAGTACATCATCAAGTATACCTGATGGCCTCTTCACCGTTTGGTCGACTAGTTGTAGCAACATAGATGTGGGTCTTGCTCTTCCAATGCCCAACCTTTTATAGATAGACAAGGGCATTAAGTTTATGCTCGTCCCCAAATCACACAATGCTTGAGAAAAGCATAGCTGCCTATTGTGCACGGGATTATGAAACTCCCTAGGTCGGCTAGCTTCTCAGCTATGGGTCTCGTCATGACAGCGCTACATGTCTGAGCTAGTGTAACAGTTGCCAAGTCTTGAAAGTCAAACTTCTGGCGGTCGCTTCTTTCTTGTGACTTGAGTTTGATCCTGCTCAAGCACTTTTTCTAATATCTTCTCTTGCACTTTCTCAGTCTCCTTTGTAACCTCTTTTTCCTTGTTTATTCCTGCTGGGCTAGTTGGACTCTTACTTCTATTAACTTAATTGACTCATCTACCTCAATTGGTACTGGCACGAGTATCTCAGTTGGTCGGCTTTCACGAGCAATTTCTTGTTCTAGATCAAGGTCTCTACCATTTCTCAGACTCACAACCATCAACTGCTTCGGGCCCTGCTCTTTCAGATTGACAGGTGTGTCTGCAGGTAATGTCCTTTGGGGACGATTATTCAGAGCCATAAATATCTGCCCTAATTGACTCTCAATACCTTTTATCACTGAGTCATATGCTTCCATCTTCTCTTGCATTTTTCCATTGGACCCAATCAATTGTTGTAGCATTCCTTTAATTTCAGACAACCCATCATCTTGTCTCACTATTTGTTGTTGTTGAGGCTGTTGATAAGCTAGCTGCTAATTTTGCTGATTGTTTCCCTGTTGCCTTTGGTAAGGCATGACTTGACCTTATGGTCGCATAACTCTAGGATTGTTGTTGTTATTGTACTACTGCGGTGCTGGTCTATACTGCTAATTCTGCTGCCCCCAATTCTGACCACCTTGCCTCTGGCTTCAATAATTGCCCACATAGTTCATATTCTCTTGGTATCTTTGTTTGTCACTTTCATATTCATCACTCCACGAACACACGTATGGTTTGTTAATGCATGGTGTACATACGCCTCCATTAGTCGTGTCAACTATATGTACCTGCTTCTGGCTTGATTCATCAATCTTCTTGGTGAGGATACTCATTTGCATCATCAGAGTGGCCATATTCTCGGCTATGGAGTTGTTTGGGTCTAAAGCTACTGAGTGAACTACAAGGGTTATTGTAGTGTCTCTTATCATCCATCCTAAGTTTTGAGCCATTTTATCAAGTAAGACCTTACATTCCCTAAATGATTTGCTCAAAAATGCTCCACCTACTGAAGCATCAACATTGGCCTTCTAGCTGTCTGCCAGTCCCATGTAGAACCTTTGCCCTAACATCTGATCTGGTATGCCATGATGTGGACACTTAACTAGCATCCCTTTGAACCTCTCCCGTGTTTCTTGCAATGTTTCAGCTGGTTTCTTCCTGAAGCTCAAGATCTCATCAACTTGCTTGGTAGTCTTATTGGGTGGGTAGAACTTGTTCAAAGACTGCTTGACTAATTCCTCCCAAGTGGTGATAGAGTTTATGGGGAGTGAATTGATCCAAGTCTAAGCCTCTTCTGTCACTAAGAATGGAAACAACAATAGTCTTATTGCTTTCGGTGTCACATTCGGTTGCCTTTGCGTGACACAAATTGACAGAAAATTTTTCAGATGTTGTTGTGGATCTTCAATGTAGGACCCCGAGAACAGTCCCTTGTTCTTCAACAAATGTAGCATGTTTCTTGTAATTTGAAATGATTCTGCTTGTATCAGAGGGACTGCAATTGCAGTTGCTAGGTTTTCAGTGGTGGGTTGTGACTATATCATACAAGGCTGATTCTGGCACAAGAGGTTCCACACCCATATTGTTTACGTCATTCACATTGTTTTGGTTGTTTATTATGTCACCCATGTCTAGTTCGATTCGTTTCGTTGAGTTCTGTTGTCGTTTGTCTTTCTTGCTTGCTTGATTCAGTGCCTTGAAAGCTTTCTCAGGGTCCGGTAATGCTTCATACAATTCACCAGTTATTGAGGAGTTTCTAGGCATGCACCTGTAACACACAAGACTACAAACGTTGGAGTTTCAATATAATAAATTTCAAGTCGAGAAAGCTGAATAAACTATGAATTCAAACAATTCTTTTGGTGTAATTAATAACACCGTTAATTCCCTGACAACGGCGCCAAAATTTGATCACGCCAACTATACCTCCTAAAAGGTCTAACGGTCATTGGAAATATAATCCGATTTACAAGTCTGGAGTCGAATACCACTAGGAATTAACCTACTTTACAACCACTAGATCCGCATGAATTCAAGTAATCAACCTTCAGAAATATTAAATAACTATTTGAAGGTTTACTAACTAAGAGCAAAGTAATTAAAATACAGTAATTTATAACTAACAGCGGAAATGTTGTGGACAAGATTTGGAAAAGTCTAGGGTTATGAATTCCCCTATTGTCGGAATCCTCCCCGCTACATTTTCTATAAATTCGCCTAAGTATTCTCTATCTATCGTGAGTACTTTGGGTGTCGCAATTCTCTTCCGAGTAACTACCACAATTTACTAGACGTAGTCTTCCGAACTATGATAGCTGGCTCTAATTCACCGCTCACTAGGATCGCACCAAGGTTACGTTATTCCTAATCCCACCTTTAAACCCTCCATATTGATTCCTAACATGCGTTAGGAATGATGTTGTTCAACAACTACCTAAGTATGTACTCTTTTCCAAGCAATACACACTAAATAGGCACAGTCGATTAGAGCTCTTCAATCAACCATAATATAAACGTAGTTGAACACGTAGAGAAAAATCAAAGGCAAATCTATATTAAACATAGTAGAAAATCATCCTCCAATAGGTTCCATCAAACCCTAAATTATAAGTTTAGCTACTCGTAAACGTATCAACAATCATCATGATGTTCAAAAACATTAAACTATAAAGTACAAAGATAAACGGAGGGAATTGTCGTTTTTCTTGCTCCATCGTGCTCTTTCGTGTTTTTCTTCTCCAAAATAGTGTCCAACCCTTTCTCAACTCATTTGGGAAGTATTTATATGTTAGGGTCGAAATTTTCTAGTCTAAATCCGGGTTGGAGTCTTTTAACCGGTGACTTTTAATGACCGGGCTATAGACCTCGCAAAGCCAAGCTTATAGTGCGGTCAACATGGCTATAAACCTCGCGAAGCCTAGTCTGTAGCGCGGTCTAGCTGGCTATAAACCTCACAAAGCCTGGTCTGTAGCACGGTTTGGGTACTTGTCATTTTTGTACTTTTTTCTTGCATTTTCGTCCTCTTTTTGTGTAATCTTCACTTCTATTTGTCTTCCGATGCTCCTACACATAAAACAACATAATTTAACTCAAACATCGCACAATTAACTACTAAACTAACAACATGTTAGGTGAGTAATATACTAAAAGTATAGCATTTTGGTCTAACATCAGCACTCGTAACACTTTATTGGGCATTTAGGCTCTTGTTCTACTGGATTTATGCTTTGTCAGTTGTATGCCTCCGCCGCACAATACTGAACATATGGGGCTCGTCCCATAATTTATGGTGCAATTGCGTGTAATTCGCATTGTAAATGCTCAAAATTTTTTAATTAATCCTTGATTCTCTTGAGGGTTGTTCTCGCCTCATACACCTGTTAGTCGCATTTTGGAACAAAAATGTTATTAGAATTTTAGTCTCTGGTGTTTTTTATGGTGTACGTTGTCTATAATCCACATTGAAATTACATAATTCATAAGAAAATTATAAATTATGTGATTTCACTAGGAATCAAATTCTGGTACTCCCTACAAATTGACACGCTGAGCTATAAGCCAACCAAACTGGAATTAGGATTGTTACAGCTTCTTACTAAACCAATGTGAGTACCTAATTTTTGATTATATTTAAATTTTTTCATCACTTTTTTTTTGTATGTAAATATTTGCTAAGTTTAATCTTGATCTTGTAGCTTTTATTTTACTTTTTAGTAGGTTTATTTGATAAAATTAAAAATTCGTAGTTTCTTATATTTTTTTCTAGTTTAAAATATTAGTATAGTATTTTTAATTTATCTTTAAAAAAAATATTTAAAAAAAAAGAACCAACCAAAATTTGTCATTTGGCAAAGATTCCCCTCTATCTTACCTAACAAACTAGCACATGGGATAACAAATTTATTTGGGCAAAAAGAAAAAATCCCAAATTCCTTTCTTGCTCTCTAATTCACACCCCAAACACACTCCCATTCATATATAAAACAAACACTCACAAAAGAAAGAAAAAAGCTGGAGAAAAAGGGGGGTAAGTACAGAAAACAAAAAGAGTAGAGAGAGATAAAAGACAGGAAAAAAAGAGGAAACGAAAACATGTCTGAGAAAAGAGAGGAGGGACACGTTTAAAGAGGAGGGCAAAATTAGAGCTAGACAAAAATAAAAGGCAGCAAGTGTTCTTCTTCTTCCTTGCAATTTCCCTCTCTTAGCTGCACTATAGAACCATTGTTCACTCCTAAAAATCAGCCATGAAAGCTATCCATGAACATCGCGAAGCAACTAGTTTTTACCACCTTAAACTGCCATAAACGCCACCTACATTCTAGCTCCAAAAACTACCTTAAATCACCTTAAAACAACCCCAAATTCCATGAAAACGCAGCCATTTAAGAGCTGTCAATCTTCACATTTGCCAGCCCAGTTTTCACCATTAAACTCACCAAAACCCAGCTGAAAAGTCGCCCAGAAATAGCCCCGAATAAGCTGAAAAACGACCGTGAAATAACCCCTCAAACCCGGCAAAATCAGCCGCGAAATAGCTCCCTCAAACCCGCAAAATCAGTAACGAAAAATCATAGTTTTCACCACTCTTTAAAACCCAAAACAGCAGCTCAAATTGCTGCTAATTCCACCGTGAAACAGTACCAAAATTTCAGTCGAGTTTGAAGCCGCCGACGAGGTCGTAGTTCGTTAGCTTCGGTCGAGTCTATCTGAAGTTCGTGATTTGGAGGTTTTTCCGGTCGCGGTCGCTGTCTAGATCGTTTTATTTTCAAGTTCCATTATTAACTTTTGGATTTTGATTCCATCACACAACTGCTTTGTTTGATTTGGATATTCTTCTTAAATACAAAGGTCCGATTCTTTCCTTTCTTTTAGGTATTCTTTTTTAGTATTTTTCTTCACTCTTGTTTGTGAATGTTGGAATTAAAATGATATTAGACATATGTTAGCATTCGCTTGTTTCAATTAGTTTCATGTTTACGATAGTTAGGCGTGATTTTTTCTTTTTATTCCATTACTGTTCAATTCATGGATACCAAGATTTTTATTTGGATAATAAGTTTGTGCTCATATGTTTGAAATAACTGATTCATGAGTTCAATTTTAATTTGATAATTTAGTTCTTTAGTTGGTTGGTTTTCATGTCAAGCAGTAAAATCGTTTGGGATTAAACTTTTGAATTCTGTGAAATAATGATGTGATACGGGTCTAGTTTAGTCTTGAAAACTAACATGTTATGTTTTTTATTGATAAAACTGGCATCCTGCTCATATGTGCGGCAAGAGATTTATTAGCTTTTGTTAACGAGCCAATATGAATTTTGTTGGATTTGATCGAGATAAGCATAAGAATAATGATACGTATATTGCTTTCGCTATGTTGTCTTTATTTTTCGTTTAATATGTTAACCTCTCACAATAATTTCCATAAATCATGGCCTCACAACAAATCTCTGTAGTTTAGGAAAAATAGTTCTCAAATGTCGTAGTATTAATAAACCATTGTGACTATGGGTACGGCTCCCGTGACATAGTAGCAATGCCAATTTGGGGGTGCCTTTCATACAACCCGAATTTACAACTTCGAATAATAGAATCTTTTGAAATAATTTGAGGTGCGTGTTTCTCCCTTACGCACACGCAAGTATACGTGATCGACAAGTAATATAGGACAATAAGTCCGGATTATCCTACCCAAGGGACTTAAGTTAACTACTTTGTAACAACTAATATCGTTATTTAATCAAGTAAAGATCAAGTTTAGTATGTAGTTTATCCTAAATTGTAATTCTAATTTAAATCTAGGAATTGCAAGGAACAAATATGTATTTTGTAATCAATAAAACAAAGATTCCAGGGTTGTGATTTTGGTTCCAATCCTATTGCGTTCTAATTGACTTATCGTTCATATAGTTAATGTAAGATTGCTAATTAATCGATAATGATACTCATAGCCTTCTTCCAAAGTACTATTCGCTTATTCCTAACAAGATTAATGCCTATATTCCTATGGAATTAATCTAGCAAGAATGCATGAAGAACACGATTATCTAATTAAGCATGGTGATTAAGTATATTCCTATCCTAACCACTAATCCTCTCTTTTTGACAAAGTTAAGAACATGCTTTCTTCAATCCTTATTCTAATCTAGACTTAGTTTTCTCAAACATAGCATAGATAATTGATAGAACTTAATTGGTGGCCAAAACAATTAAGCAATTTAGTATAGCATTGAAGAAACAATCTTATTCACATTAACTATTAAAACGAATTCATCAAGTTAGAAACACAATATTCATGGCTAATCACGACCCCAGAACAAGGGGTAATTAGCCACTCATGTTCAACAAAACCAAATAACTAAGTATGAAAAACTAAAATAAAGATACTAGATTAAATTGATGAACTGAGAAATTGTTGTATTGTTGATGTTCCTAGGCCTCCTTTTTCTCCAAAATCACGTTCTCTCCCTCTTAGATAGGTTTAGGGGTGTTTATATAGGAGTTGGGAAGGGTTGGGGTCGACTTGGGGGTCTTCTAGGCAAAGTAGGAAACAAATCCCGAAATTAGTCCCCTGGCCAGCGTCCAGCGCCCCCCAGGGGACTGAAGGCAGTAACGTTTTTCACCTCTCTGTTTCCAGTGCCACAGGCAGCGCTGGGCGCTGGCCTGTGATCTGCCTTCCTCCTTTGTCCGTTTCTTCTTGTTTTAGCTCGTTTCTTCCTTGGTTTCGTCCCCGATTTCTTTTAACTCATTCCTACACATAAAAACATATTATATTAACATGAATCAATGTGATTAACATCCAAATTCACACAAACAAGAGCTAAATATGGGATAATTTACACATCATTTAATACCTTTTCTACCAATTATCAGTGCGCCGGGCCAGATAAAATCTCAAAAAATGCATGGCCCTCATTTAATCAAAATAAAAATCTTTAGAAAATCGAGGCGTGCTATTTAGCGAATTTCCATGGCCCTCAAAAAGTTAAAACGGTAGTTGCTTTAGGCGCATTATTTTAGTAATTCATTTTCTTAAACTCGGGTGCACATTTATGCGATCCAAATCCGAATCTCAACGTTAAATAAAATGCATTACGAATTACGGGTGCATTTATGTGACGTGGTTCATAACATATTTTAAATGACGTTACAAGTTTCTAATAATTAAACAAAAGCGGTTAAAGATAAAATGTACCACTGGCTAGAAACATGTATTAAAATCAGATAATAAGACGATTATAACAGTTGAGCGACCGTACTAGAACCACAGAATCCGAGGGTGCCTAACACCTTCCCTCGGGTTAACAGAATTCCTTACTCAGAATTTCTGGTTCGTAGACTTCACAAGGAAAGTCAAAATTTTCCTCGATTTGGGATTAAAAAATAAACCGGTGACTTGGGACACCAATCAAAATATTCCAAGTGGCGACTCTGAAAAAATTAAATAAATAATTTCATTTCGAATAATGTCACTTTAATTGGACAAACTCCCTTATATACTCCTCGGGGGGTGTACAAAAGGAGGTGTGACAGCTCTGGCGACTCTGCTGGGGATCGAACCCAGAATCTATGGTTTCACAGACCAAAATTCGAGCTTAGAATAATTGTTATGCTTTGCTTTTATTATTATCTGATTTTATTACATGTTGATCATGATGTACTAAATGTCGCCTTTTACCACTTTGATATTATTTGAACTGTATATAAAACTGTTATGAACCCTTCTCTTCTCATCTTCGGGGATGTGCACGCTGGCCGTGACTCCCTATTCTGTTAGTGTCATACCTTAAATAAGAAAGAGGCCGGATAAGTTGCAAAGCCGGGTGGCCTTTTTGTGCCCTGTACGTAGCCCCCTCCTCGGCTCGAGTTGTCCGCTCGGGTACACAAGTCTATAACAATACCCAGGTTTTCAGCTTAGAATAACATAACCCCATGCGGGATCCCTAGTAGGAACATTAATTTGCATCATATGCATTTAACTTAGGGGACTCAACACAGGGGTTGGGTCCGTCTAGGACAGGTGACCCTAGAATCAAACACCATCTTGATGCATACTTTACGTGCTACTTGTGCATTTATTTGCCTCGATTTTGTGTGTTGATCGGCTGTTAGAATAAAAAAAAATTAAAAAAAAAAAAATAAATAAATAATGAAATTGAGGTACGAGAAAATTGAGAGTTGATTATCCGTTTTTCGAAAAACCTGATATCCAAAATAAGCCAAAACTCTGTCAAATTTTTGAAAAACTAGAAAAAAAGGAAAAATTGAGTTAAAAAAAAATTCATGCCTTTTCTCCTTTTTTTTTTCTTTCTTTTGGAGAATTTTGAAGAAAAGAAAACGGAAAAAAAGGAAAACAAAAATAAAAAAATAAGAAAAAGAGAAAATCGAAAGAGGAATTTTGAAAAAAAAAAATTGAAATCCAAAATTTTTTGCTTTTCTAAATAAATGAAAAACTCTAAAATATGTTCTTTCTTGCTTTTGAAAGCTCAAATTTTTTCCTTCTTGCTTTTTGCAAATAAACGAAAAGATCAAAAATATCTTCTTTCTTTTAAAAGCTCAAAAATATGTCTCTTACTTTGTTTAAATAAAATAAAAAGCTCAAAATATTCTTCTTCTTGCTTTTGTAAATAAAATAAAAGTTCAAAAATATTTTGCTTTTTATAGACTCAAAAATTACTTTCTTTCTTGATTTTTGATAATAAATAAAAGCTCAGAAATTCGAAATATTTTCCTAAAAGAGAGAGAGAGAGAGAGAGAGAGAGAGAGAAACCAAAAAGAAAGAAAAAGAGACCAGAAAATGATCAACAGAAAAATGAAAAGAGAGCAACAAAAGGGATGGAAAGAAAAGAGTGAAAATTGGAAAGTAGAAGGAAAAGAACTTTTGAGGAAAATAGGCAAAGCTAAGATGAAACGTGCAACCGTTGTGAAACATGTAGAAACACATTTAACTGTCTAGGTGCATCACACCCAACGTGCAATTACCTATGTGTTATTTGCTCCAAACTAACCGGTTTGCCATTAAGTTCAGGTTTTATAAGTAAGGTGGTTGGTTTTGTGGTAATCTGGCTTTGGATCCGTATTTCACGAGGTCAAAAGGAAGCGTCGAAATGTCTTCTGAAATAACTCTGCCGACAGTTCCTATTGCGAAAGAGAATCCGATCTCGGGCATCCTAGTTTCAGAAGCAACAGCTGCCGAAGAAAATAGATTGTTGTGTCTCCGCATGATGGAAATGTGGGACGCCTAGACAAATGCAAAAGAACCGCCAAATGCAATCCCTGGATTTCCCCAGCTTTTTCCCAGTGCAAGTGGGCCTTCCAACATCCCCATAAGCTATCCACTAGGATACCCTATCATTGCTGCTAACTTTGTGGGAACACCTTCTGAGGATCGCCCCCAGGTGTTAGTTTCAGGTGCAGCTTCAAACATATTTACCGCGCCACCTTGCTCAGCTACGGCACAACCTACTTTGCCTAGGCCTAGCTTCAATCCCTCCCCTTTCACCTATCAAGCACAGCCTTTCCCGATGGAATCAGCCCAGTTCGCTGCTAGTGCTTATCCTCAGCTGCCTAGGTACAAGTTTACCTTAGAGCAAGAGAAAAATGTAAAAACCCCTGAGCAAGAAGAGATCACAAGAAAGATGAGAAGCTTGGAACAGAGTCTAAAAAACATACAGGGTTTGAGCGGACAAAAAAGTGTGTCATACGCCGACTTGTGTATGTTCCCTCACGTACATCTACCATTGGGTTTTAAAACCCCAAAGTTCGAGAAATATGATGGACATGAGGATCCAACTGCCCATCTCAAAAGATATTGCAACCAGCAGGGGGGAGCGGGTGGAAAGGAAGAACTTCTCATGGCCAACTTTGGTGAGAGTTTGGTCGATATCGCTTCTGAGTGGTACATGGACCAAGATATATCTCGTTGGCATATCTGGGACGACTTGGCAAGGGATTTTGTCAGGCAGTTTCAGTATAACATTGACATTGCTCCAGACAGAAATTCGTGGGCAAATTTAAAGAAGAAATCCTCTGAAAGCTTCCGGGAGTACGCCGTCAAGTGGCGCGAGCAAGCATCAAGGGTGAAACCTCCAATGGATGAAATTGAAATGGTCACAGTCTTCCTCCAGGCTCAAGAAGCCGATTATTACCAAAACATGATGTCTGCAATGGGGAAGCCGTTTGCCGAGGCCATCAAAATTGGTGAAATGGTTGAGAATGGTTTGAAAACAGGGCGGATCTTGAGTCAATCTGCCATAAGAGCTACCTCCAAAGCCATCAAGGCGGGTATGGAGGATTAGCAAATCGAAAGAAGAAAGAAGAATCATCTATGGCAACTTCAAGTGCAAGAAAACCCCGTCCACCCAGACCTCTTTTCTCTGAGAGAACCCCACAAGACTACTATCCTCACCAAGATATAGCCTACGCTCCTCAGCCGTATGCAGTGATGAATGCCCAACTATATGTCATGCCACAACAGCAATTCAACCAAAACAAAGCTCCACCTCCCAGAAATCAACCTCCTTACCAAGCCTACTACAATCCCCGACCTCATAGAACAATTTCCGTGCCCGGGAGCCGCCAAGGAAAACAAACTTCACACCTATTAGTGAGTCCTATTCTAGTTTGTTCCCAAAGTTAGTTCAAATGGGTTTGCTACAATCTGTAACCTCAAATAGCAAAACCCCGAGTCACCCTCTTACCAACGGGGCACCCGGTGTGCATATCACTCAGGGGTAGAGGGGCATGATACAGAGAATTGCTGGACTTTGAAAAGAGTTGTGGAAAATTTGATAGAACAGAAAAGAATAGTGCTGAGGGAGGAAAATATTCCCAATGTAACTAACAATCCACTACTGGCTCACAACAATGGGCCGGTCATCAGAATGATTTGTGAAGATACGGAGTTTGACCCAGCCCTGAAGGCCATCATTGCCATAGCCGACATAGAAAAGAAGCCAAAAGTTGTCCCAAAACAGGACAAAGCAGAGAAAAAGAGCAAAACCGTCCCTCAGAAGACGGGAGAGAAAGTGAAAGTTGAAACCGGGGCAGTGCCCTCTAAAGATGTCATTCTTTATGTCCCTCGAGGTCGCAAGAAAGAACAAATGCCATTGAGTCCTCCTAAGAGGTTTGAATTAAACAAGCAAGCTCAAATGTATGTGTCAACCTATGTGGTGCGGGGACCGGTATTTCCACCAAGGTTGAATGAGCCCGTGGTTATCAGTCGCACGCCAGAAAGGCCCGTGACAGACCCCACTGCTGTGCCGTGGAACTACAACAAGTCGGTAGTGACGTACAGAGGCAAAGAGATCTCAGGGGAAATTCAGGAAGATAACCCGGCTGGGAGGTATCTCAATCTGGAGGAAGTAAATAATGCCACAAAAAAGCGCTTCCCATCTAAGAAGCCAGTAGGCCCCGAAGAAGCGGAGGCATTCTTTCAGAAAATGAAAATGGCAGACTATGAAGTAATTGATCAACTTCGAAATTCTCCCGCTCAAGCCTATCTTTTATCTTTACTGATGAGCTCAACTGAGCATCAAAAAGTGTTAATCAAAACTCTTAATGAAGCATATGTGCCCATCGAAACCACTGTGGAACAATTGGAGAGAATGGCAGAAAGATTTTCGCAATCAATAAAATTTCCTTTAGCAAGAACGATTTTCCCCCGGAAGGGGCCGCACACAATAAAGCCCTTCATCTGACAATCAACTGCGTATGGTATTACATGAAAAGAGTCATGCTGGACGTCAGTTCTGGGGTAGATATCTGACCCCTCTCAACCTTGCAACGTATGGAAATCGGCACTGAGAGAATCAAACCCAACAATGTGTGTATGCGTGCTTTCGACGGCATAAAGAGGGATACAATCGGAGAAATTGACTTAGTCCTTCCAGGTTCAGTCAACTTTGAAGTGACCTTCCAGGTTCTGGACATGGATACTTCCTATAATTTTCTCTTAGGAAGGCCTTGGATTCACGCGGCAGGAGCCGTGCCTTCTACTCTCCATCAGATGGTGAAATTTGAACAAGAAAATCAGGAGATTGTGGTTCACGGAGAAGATGAGCAATCAATTTATCGGGATCCGTCAGTCCCAAGTCTTGAAGCAAGGGAAGGAAGTGAACACATAGTCTATCAAGCCTTTGAAATTATGGTCGCGGACCAATGGAAGA
>MCJB01028814.1:69883-80905 GCA_002018475.1 Nicotiana obtusifolia | reverse complement strand
ACATTGGTAGAGAAGAAGGTAGGATCGGAATTACCAGGCGACCCAACTGCTCTGAAGGAATTTTTTTAAAAAGTGGCCGGAACTAGCTGTACGCGCCGGCGCGTGGGTGCGCGTGAGATAACGCGCGTGACTGCTGGTGGCGCGTGGAGGCGCGTGAGGAGGCGTCTGCCGGAGCTTCTCACTGGGGTTTGGTCGCCGGGAAATGGTGGCTCTTGTGCTAGTGTTGGATTTTGCACAACACTGATAGAACCAAGGCAGACACAAAAAAAAAAAAAACTTAATGGGTCGCCGGAAAAAAAAGCTTCCTGGTGACTGAATTTTCTTCCCGGAATCGCTGGAATTTATGCACAGCGATAAAATCTCACGATAGCTCTGATACCATGTGAGAAAGCACGGGAGAAAGAAAATATATTATTGATGTGTTTTGATACAATACAAGAGGCCCTTATTTATAGCTATATTCTACAATCCTATACTTCTTCTCTACCAATGTGGGACAAGACTATTATATACATATGTCTAAAACTAACAGTAATCAACTTCACATAGAGTAAAGTTACAATCTATGTGCATTTGATACTTTCCAAAACAAACGGATGTTTACAATTAAATACCATTAGGGGTTGGGGTTGCAGAGGATTTATATTACGTATTAAGTGCTCACACATTTGGTATATGGCTGCTTCCCACTGCTACTCAGAAATGCATAAACACAGAACAATCTCGTAATATATCTTTAACAGACCCTATAAAGAAGCTCATGGACATCAACAGAGAAGAATACAAAGCAAAACAAATATACCTGGAGTGACCCTTTTTTTCCCCGAAGCATTCTTAACAATTAAGCAACACATGACAACTAGGGAAACCTACATAAGCAAGCTCCATTGCTTCACTGTGATTAAGATAGCTACAAGTTGAAGAAGCACAATCCTGGGTCAAAGGAATCTAAATGACAAAACACTGTCCAGAAACTCACAAGTCATTGCTAGTGTCCTATATAACTACACAGCAGGAAATGGTATACAAGGATAACTAATCACGCAGAATATCTTTTTCAGAAGATCTTAGCTAGTCAATCCAACCAGAATTTAATGCTTGATAAATGCCAAAAAGAGAAGAAGAAAAAAAAAGAATAGGTAAAAATATAAGGCTATAATGTATTAGCTGGTATCTTATGGACAAAATCAGAGACCTACTGACCTTATGAACAATCTTAGTGGTTTCTTTCTTCTTTCTGTTCTCATAGTTGGTGTGTATTTCCGATCTCTAAAGTTCTGGTCCTAGCTTGTTCTCCTTCCTTCTTTCTTATTTATTTCCTCTTTCAATTGCAGTATCTCTCTTGTTTCTCCTCATTTTCTACCAAACGTTCTGACCCGGTATTTCCCCTAAGGCCAAAACCTTTAACTATTATATCATAAGTCTCACATCTCGTATAACATAGAAGTGACAAGATCAACACAGAAATTAGTAACCAGCAACCTGCCCAAGCACTTATGAGTTTGGTGAGTGATGCTTTTCACTTTGGGTCACCTTTAGCCCAACCCATAGTGACCATAGTCCCTAGTCATATTCTGTTCACAGATCACTTTCTAACCTGCCCAAAATAGCCCATGTCTAATGTTTCTAATTTTTATTTTTTTTGGGGCTGCAATACCGGCAGAGTGTCAACCCTTTCGCAGATATGATTGCAAAAAGTGCAATAGATATAAATCTCCTTTTAAATTAATCTGTTCATATTGATATATTTACCCCAATAGTTTTTGTTGTTGTTGCTGTTATTGTTCATATTGATATATTGAGGCTAGTCGAGAAGAAGGTCTTTTGGGCAGGCCCATAGTGGCCAAGCAAACATTGGGTGGATTGGGTCTGACTTGAAGTTTTCCCTAAGCAATACTGACCTGCCTATCCTTTCTCGAATAAGAAGGTAGCTCCAACCTCTACAAGGGGCTGTTAGACCCGTGCATACTTACACTGGTTCTACCCTGATCAAGCAACCGAATTTGACTCAATCTGCCCACTTGACACCTCTCCTTACACCATATTAGCGTTTCTATCTCTTACGAGCAAGGAGCGTTCTTCCACAAATATTATCATATTCTCCATCTCTAATGCACTATCCTAGATTGTTTTTGCCATTTCATCGAACTCACCAATCAGATAAAGACTTTGCATATCCATAACCATGTCAAAGAGTAGTCCGCTCATTTTTCAGAACCCTCTTCTCCATGATTGAAGAAGTTCTGCTGCTTTAGTCATCATTGTCAATAGGGGGGCTGGGCTTTTTGAGTCATGGAAGGTATAAAGATGAAATACAGCATTTCCCGATTATGATAAGCACATCTAAGAGGCCATAAAGCCAAAAAGAAGAAATTACACTCATTTAATTATAATGCCAAATTTGGTATAATTAAAGCTTAAAAAGAAATAGTACAAAAATTTAGGCGTGATGGCAGGGCGGTGTAGGGGTGCGAGCAGCGATACGTGAGCAGGCATGGTGAAGAGTTAGTGCTCATGTTGGGGAATGATCAGTGGTAAGGGAAAGGGGTAAAAGGATATTTATGCTTAATCCAGGACAATAGGTTTCCCAACTCGTCTCCCCACAAGAAAAAAAAAAGAAGGATGGGCAATGTGCTCGTTAGGCAGATGCGAACCTGGTCTACTCAATGTTTAAAATCATGATTTTAGCCAGTAATACTATGACGGAGAAATGCTGACTAATAAGCAGGATAAACAAACTCATCTTTAAACTTACTAAATCACAAGAGTAAATTGAAGATACCACCCAAAAATATCTCTTCCAGTTACAAAGTTGTTCAATTGTAGTCATCTTAAGTGATAATCCATTAAACATTGAATAGCTATTATCAAATTGTCCCAGTAATCTTCTGAAACAAGAGTAGCTAAGGTATAAAGGATGACATAAGAAAAAAAGAAACACATTACAACAATGAAAACTAAATTTGTTTCAGCATATAGAATGTAGAACTAGCAGCATAAGTCCAGATTTCAATCATTGTAAAGGTACAACAAAGAAATGAACAGCAGAAAATATCAGCCGTAACTCTAATATGTATTAATATTAAGCTTAAATATTTCAGAATTGACATTGATAAAGCAGGACCTTCTCTAGTCTTGTTTGTTTACTCTCCATATGCACTGTCTATGGTGTTGGACAAACATTTGCCAGTATATTTTACACTTATCTTTTCAAGCTCAATCACTACTAATACTCAAACTATCCTAAAACAAACCTAAAATCATGCCAGGAAAAACTCACCTTCTGGTAAGAGTTCTCGAGCTGACCATTTGACATAGAAACTGCTTGTGACTTAGTCTGATCACTAACTCGGGAACCACGTCCTCTACCAGAATTAGTTTGTCCCTTGACACGGCTTTGTTTCCGTCTATTCACATCTGAACCCACTTTGCTTGTGTCTGTATTGTCTACTATCTTTTTCGCAGTATCAACTGCTGTCTACAAAAAGTATTTCCTTCAGCATTAGCATATACATTCTTCCAGAAGGGTAAGAAAAACACCCTAAGATAACATGGCTAACAAATCAACAGTTGTAAAAGAGAGTATCTCAGTTATTAGAATGCTTTACACCTAAAGAAACTGCTAAGAAGAGCAAGATATTATATGTAAAACATAGCATATAAATATAAGATATACCTCCACATGTTCAAATGAAGTTGAGCTATTGTCATCCTCGAGTTTGAGCCGCTTCTGAGTGTTTGCTTGTATGAGAAATTCCCTTCCATTCTGGTTGAGGGGAAGGAGAAATGTCAGCAATGAGAAAGAAAATCTTGCTTTAAGAGCAGAAGATGGAGAACGTTTGCAGCACTGGAAACTAATGCAAATTTGCAATCAGTAGTTTGTGCAGTTCATACAGAGTAATTAATTCTTCTTGATCATAGCCAGGAATATTTGTTATTATACCAGAGCAAAACCTGGCTTATTAAAGCAGATATTAGATTTATTCCAACTTCCAAGATTGAAGATATTTGGATCCAGATTTCTCATTTAAAAGTATAGGGGAAAAATCATCCAATGCACCTTATAATCAATTCAGAGTTGTGTTTCTTTCGAGATGCTGAGGTCACAAACTACTAGGTTCTGGTAACTCAAAAAGACTTTCTGTTCAGAACTATTGGATCGGAATTTGGAAGGAAGAAACTTTAGTAGATGTAAACTGGTTGAAGTTTGAAACCTACAAGGTATGAAAGCTTTTGACAGTTCCCATTAATACGACTGGATAAGTTTTTTCTTGAACATAATTACTGGCAATTGAATGCCAGAAACTATAAACTTTTCTAGAATGAGCTGTAGAATTTTCCTGCAGAAATTTAGCTTGTACAAAAAGAGAGGAGATGGAAACAAGGCGTGCATACGTAACTGATAGACAAAATACAAAGAGAATGGTATAGTACACAATTACATGGGGAAATACAGGTATGCGGCCACATATTTCAAATGCATAGGAAGAACCATGTGAAAAACGAGGTTAGATCAGTATCAACACTAGGTCATACGGAGCCCTAATTTAGAGGCACAATAAGCAGAGTATGATAGTCCATACCAATTATGTGATATGCATATAGCCCTGATGCAGACATAAATTAAAAAGGATACTCTACAAAAAAGTGAAAGTTAGCAGAATACAACTGAAATCCCACAAGTGGGGAAAGTTAGCAGAATATGTAGTGCTATTAATTTCACACGCAACAGTAATTCTAATTCTAAAGTACAAAGAGAATTCTATTGCACGTGAAATTAACAGTACAACATCTTCTGCTAACCTTTCACTGTTTGTAGAGTATTATAGTCACTTTATTTCTATCATACATATCACATAACTCATATGGACTATCCTCCTACTAGGCTTGTTGTGCCACTAAAGCAGGGCTCTTCGCGACCTAATGATGCTATTGATCTAGCCTCGTTCTTCAAAAGGTTTAAAGAAGGTGTAGTACTGTTAATTTCATGCGCTACAGTAATTCTAATTCCTATTGGAAATTGGAAATAATCAGCAACAAAATTATTCATTCTGGCTTTATTTTTATTTGTTTTTCTTTTCCCGGTGAACCTCTTACTTAAGCAGCTTCAATACTTAATAGTACGAATGAAAGAGTTAAAGGCAATGACAGCCTAATACTGCTGATATAAGTATAGAAGCTGAAGGATGAGTGTATGGTGACACCACCCCATCCAGAAGGATATTCTTTTATCCCATTTCAACTATTCCAAAGACACCAAGCATGTGATCGGGTTTTATTTGCAACAGAAGAAAAACAATTGTCAATGCAGATTGCTGCCCCCAAATCCACCTTGCCTACCTTCTCTAGGCCGGAGATTTAAAACAATTGCACATTCTTTTAGAATGGCTAAAAACCAAATGTAATCTTCCATATATGGATCATTAAGAATTGCACATGTAGCTTCCATTTTCTGGTATAATAATTAGCTATTTCTCTCTACATTGAGGGGTCATATAACCTAACACAGAGATAAAGGCATCTAGACATCCACGAAAAATTGCCAGAAAGCCTTGAAGAAAAATGTCTCATGTACTAGCCATGGTTCACTTTATTATGATCATGCATCATTTCTGGTATCATGCTTCCTGCTCCACCTTTTACTGTCATCCTCATAACAAGCATTCTTTTTCTTTTCTATCAGTTAGTTTTCCCTAGAATTGTACACAGTTTACCTCTTCCTGCAATTGAGAAGCGCTATTCTAGAATCTTTTAACACAATTTTTTTATTGATAACGCGTTTATGAATAATATCCTTGAACCTGATACTGCTTTATAAAATCATTGCACCTGAACTTAAGCAATATACACAGCAAATCCAACCCCACGTGCCATGAGCTTTCAAGTGTGTCTCCAACCATGATATGAAAACTCAAAACTCCACAAAGTGGAGATAACTAGTATTTCTGGTGATCATGATCTATGTAGATTCATCAGAACCAAAAATAGAGTTGAAAGTTAAGCGGTGGGAACTCTAAAGATTCCCCGGGGAAAAAATAAAGATGTCTCCTACGTTACCCATAATATGTGGAAGTTTCAACGTAACTTCATAATCATTCGGTCTGAATTCTACATGAAGAACATAGATGAAGGAACGGAAAGACGCATGATGTAGAAGATCATAACATGAGTGATTCAGCAGATTTGGATCCATATATATATATAAAAGATCTGTAAGGAGACCAACACACCCCTGAAAGAAAATGTGAAATACCTTGACAATGCAATGCCAAAATTATAGGAGCATTGACGTTCTATTATCTTCTCAGTGTAGGCTGGGTAAGATAAGTGATACACCTAGTCATAACTAGCATTTATAGTACACCCACAGTCACCATTTCCAATTTGACAACTAGCTAACATAGTTGTCAATTCTATCTCGCACTTGGGGCAACGCTGAAGCTAGTGAGGTTCTCACCGAGGCGCGTCTATTGCTGGTGGAGAACTATTCCAAAAAAAGTTGTCAATTCTCTTTTCCTGACTTCCCAAATTAGTCATTCAAAATTTCAACCTACTATCCGAATATACAAAAACATACAAAGTTATAAATAGCAAGCCATTCATAAAAGTCCAATATGCACCAACCATATAGAGCAGTAGTACTATTGCACTCGTTCAAGAAGTCAAATTACTTCTACTCATACTCATTCTGCAAAAGCTAATAGATCTCTAGTTCTCTACAACTATTCTCTACTACTTTACTGTCGCACAAGTATACATGTTTGCAGAGATACATGTGTACATGGAACGCGGACCAATAAACTAGTAGAGAAAGTAATTAAGTTGACACATATGTAGAGAAATCCAAATAAGATAATTCTAAGCTTTTCAATGCACCAGCATTACAGATAAGGATGCCATTTACAAGATTTTGCTGCATTTAGCAAACCCCATTTTGTAAGGATTTAAGTTTATATACTGACAATGTAATAAATTTTAGCACTGTCAGACTAATTTAACATGTTATAGCAGGTTACTTACCATCTATTCTAGGTTACTAATAAGTGCTTATTGAATAAAGTTACCTACAATTACCTTTTAAGTTACATCACACATTTTTTACACTGTCCGTGCACAAAACTTAAACAACAATAAGAATTGCATTTTTCCATAGCTAGAAAAAGCTGAATTTCACAAACACTCACATCATCATCATCAGAATCACTAGAGACAGCAGGCTCAGCAACATTGTCAGCAGGCCCAGGCCCAAGCCCAAACTTGGCTGGGGCAGACCAGGAAGTAGCCTGGGATGTAGATGTAGTAGTTGAGGCTTTGCCAACCATTCTTGCCTCAAGTTTTGCAATCTTTGTGGGCAGAGACTGGTCTGATTGGTTTGAAGAATTTGATGCAAAATGAATGACCATATCATCTGACATTTTTCAAAAAAAAAAACTTAAAGAACAAAATATAGTGTCTTTCAAGACCAAAAACATAAAAGAGATGAACTTGGGTATCTTTTTTATAATTTGAAGCGATTTTGGGAGATCCCTTTTGGTCAAAAAGAGTTGTAAAACCAAGAAACGGCAGTGTCCCTCAAATGAATTCAACCCTTTTGACAACAAGAAAGCAAGTAAATGGGTACTGTGGAGATTTAGGGTTAAATTCCTATTTTGTGGAAATGGAAAGCATTAAAGGGAGGGAAGGAATAAGGAGTTGTAGAGGGGGTGGTGAGGGGGAGATTTTTGAAATCAGAAGAGTGGGTCTTTTTGGGAAGGTCAATTTTGTTTCCTATGTGCTGTTAGATTTGTTATGTTAGGGTGAGTTTGTGCGTTTGTACGTGTTATATCTAAAAAGCTACTTACGGGGGAAAGGGGGAAGATTTTGAGGGAAAGCCAAAGTGTTTACAGGCGAAATTTTTTCTTCGTTTGTGAGAGGGGAGAGAGGAAGGGAAAGGAACATAAAGTTGAAAAGAATATTTTTTTCTCTTGTTTGACATACAAAATGGAAAAAGAAATGATGTAAGATAGTGGAGCAAAGATGTTTCTAAAACGATTACTTTTTTATCCATAACTCAAAATCATCCCTATTCTTTAAGATGGAGGGAAAATAATCTTCTTTGTTTCTAAAACAATTACTTTTTTATCCAAAAACTATTACTCCCTCTATGCAAAATATATGTGATATTTTTTGCTTTTTGAGATTCAAAGCTTTAGAATTATGACCGTATATTTGAACATAGAATTGTTAAGTTTTTTGAAATAAAACTTATATATTGTAAAGCTATGTAAAAAGTACTATAATCAAATAATTTATAAATATACTAAAAAGGCATATGAAAAAGTTGCAATAAAAAATAACTCATTTGACTCTCAAAATGCAAAACACCTTCGTAAAAATCGGAACGGAAGGAACATATTATTTGTCCTTAAAGGGTTTGAAACCGCCCCTTAATTTTTAGCTTTCATCCAATTAGTCCATATTATATTAAGTAGTACATTAATACCTCTCAAATTCTAAAGGTTGTACATATTTAGTCCATTATAACATATTTCGCCGTACTGTTTCATCTTTGGAAGCTCAACTTCCTAGGAAATTCAGTGATGGCGGATCTTCGAATGGCCCCCTTCGGCGTAGTTCTCAAGTTGCGCCTCCAGCTCTCAAACTTTGATTTCTTGGAGCCTCGGCATTTTGTATAAGCGATTTGATCATACTATTTATTTGTCGAGAAAAATTTTTCAATAGACTAAAATAACTAACTCTTAAAATTCACAACTTCCATAATTTGTTCTAAACCAAAGGACAACAAAAGGGGGAGAGAGAGAGAGAGAGAGAGAGAGCGCGCACAGTTACATATTGGATACTTATCAACATAAGAAAGCTAGAAAGAAATCAGGAAGAGCAACTGCAAATTCTGAAGTAGCACGTAGTCTGACCTAATACCTTTCTAAAACTTCTAATTTCTAAAAGCTACGATACATTAATAGTCACGCAATGAGAATCAAGTGATATTTTAACTTTGTTTTGGAGAGGGCAGAGAAGAAGGGAAAGAAACATAAATGTGAAAAAAAGAAAACCTCTTTTGTTTGAAATACAAAATGGAAAAGAAAATAAAGATAGTGAAGCAAAGATGTTTGTTTCCCATAATAAAGAGAAAAGGACCAACATAGTCCCTAAATTTTGGCCATAACTCAAATCATCGTTATTCTTGAACCTGGAGGGGAAATACCTTTTTTGTTTCTAAAACTGTTTCTTTTTATCCAAAAACTAGTACTCTTATAATTTTTGTTCATAAAGGGTTTGAATCGTCCCTTAGTTACTCAAACTCGTCCATATTATATTACGTGGTGCATTAATAGTCCTCTAAAATTCTAAAGCTTGTGCACATTTAGTCAATTATAATAGATTTCGCCGTAATATTTCATCTTGGAAAGCTCAAACTTCCTGAAGAATTCGGTGATGGCAATAAGATGTTTGAATGAACTCCTTCGTAGATCTCAAGTCGCGCCTCCAACTCTCAAAATTTCCCAAGTATTGCTAGAGTTATAACCAGCTTCATGAATGACCTCCACTCTTGGAGCCCCAACATTTTGAATAGGCGACTTGATCATATTATCCATTTTATCGAGAGAAAACCTTCGATGAAATAAGATAACAACTATTAAAAGCCACATGTCACCACCCAAAATCTAACCCGTCGTGATGACACCTAATTCAATCCGCCTAATTCAGTCCGCTAGATAAGCCAAATAATAATAAAACATAATATAGTGATAATGATAAGAGTAAAAAATAAAATAGCTGAATATTTATACAACTTCCCAATGACTGGTAGTACAAGTATGAGCCACTACGACTTAGATTTTTACAAAACTGAATTGAAATAATTACAATATCTGTTTGAAATGTAAATGAACAGAATCTGAATCTAAAGCTACCAAGGACAAGTGATAGCCATAACTAGAACGCAGGTACATCTTCAATGCTAGCTCGCGCCGTACACAACAACATCAACTCCAAGATCTGCACGCAAGGTGTGATGTGCCTAGAATTGCTACACTTTTGATACTAATTACATAGACTTTACCTCATCTTTTAAAGCATTTTAAGTCATTTCTTATGTAGTTTTGGTGCTTTGCAGGAAAACAGACTTGAAGAACCAAGAACACGGAAAAGATGACAAAAACCCATAGAAGGGCAGAAGTGCGGCAGGTTTGCGATCGCAAAAGTGACGTGCGGGCCACAGAGTGAAGCAGACAATCCCAGTTCTGAAAGTAGATTTCGTGGTCCATTGTGCGGTCGCATAATGCTTTTGCGGACCGCGTAAGGACCGCACAAATGCAAAAAGAGTTTCTGCGAAAATGACTTTGCGGTACCAAATGCGGTCGCGAAATCAATGTGCGGACCGCATAACAGAAGTGCGATGGACAACTGGAGAACTGGACAATCAACTCTACGAAGGAATTGAAGATATGCGGGCCGCGAAAGTGTTCTGCGACCCATTATGCGGTCGCAGACTTGATCTGCAGGGTTATTTTTATCACTTTTTGACCCGGACTTTTAGCTCATTATAAATAGAATAACTAGGATTTTTTTGGGAGATCTTGTCTGAAAAAGAGACTACACTTAGAGCATTGAATACACCATTATTTTGGAAGCTTTTGGAGAGAGAATCTTGTCATGTTTGTAAGCTTTATGACTTTATTTATTACTTTGTCCTTGGATTCCAGCTTGAGTAGCTAGTTTTAAATACTAAAGTTGTGGATCCTAAATGGGTGTAATGTTAATGGGTGTTTACCATTGAATATATATATATATATATATATATATATTGGTTGGTTGGTATCTATTCGTTTCTCACACTTCATTTATTGTTGATGGTTGCAAACATTGACTAATGTCATTTCACTCTATCTTTATTTATTACTTTGTCCTTGGATTCCAGATTGAATAACAAAAACTAAAGACTAAACTTGTTTAATAAAATCGCATAGGAATAAGTGGGTTCTATTTGGCATATATTGGTTGTTTTTAACTGTCACTCTT
>MCJB01028814.1:1466-69575 GCA_002018475.1 Nicotiana obtusifolia | reverse complement strand
TATATATATATATATATATATATAAAATGGTTGGTTGGTATCTATTCGTTTCTCACACTTCATTTATTGTTGATGGTTGCAAACATTGACTAATGCCATTTCACTCTATCTTTACTTGGAAAATTGGGTTAAGGTTTGGTAGAATTGAATAACAAAAACTCAAGGCTTTAAACCTTGTTTAATAGAATCGCATAGGAATAAGTGGGTTCTATTTGGCATATATTGGTTGTTTTTAACTGTAACTCTTTTATATTTGGGAAGTTCATAAAGAGAAAATATTACCTAATTATTGAAAAATATTGGATAGTCATTTAGGAACCATTTACATATCAAAGGGCCTTCCATTAGAAATATATCATATTAACGTTGATAGCATTACATTCCATTGGTGGGACACAACCTTGGTTTCCTTAATTGAATTACTTACATTCTCGTAACAAAATAGTTTTCCTGATAACTCACAATCATAACACTCTTTTTTTAAACTAATGGAGTAGGATTACGACTTAAGTCAAGTTCCACATTACTCAAGTTACCTTTTGGCACCTATTCCCTGTGGGATTCGACCCCAACCTAATTGAGTTATTATATTTGACATCGATCGCCTTATACCATTTGAGCGTATCAAGGAGCAGAAGCGTAGTATGAGTACAATCGACCCCATGTACTCAATAAGTATCCTAATTAACCTCGGAAGAGATAAAGAAGCAAGAACTATAGATGATACTCACTAACACCTGTGCAGTTCATAATTTCAACAAGTATAAAACAGATATATAATCAAATCATGAAACCACTTTGATACTCACAATTCTTTGTTTTGAATTTTTCTACTCAGTCAACAATTCAGCATATAAGGAAGATATGCAATTAAATCAGGTAAATAGTGAAGAAAATTGCAAGTAAAGATGAATTCCATAACCAAATATCAGTCTGTTGCGGCACGCAACACGATTCAAATATAGTAACCAACTCTCCCAGAGCTCACATCAATCAGAAACCCGTCGGTTTCTCACAATTAGCGTGTATACCATCAAGAGAGAAACATGAGAGGGTGACCCTAGGGGGATGGATCCGTATTCACACGCTGCACGGACAACTCACGTGTTGCACAGACAACTCACGTGCTAATAATATCAACCGCACGAACAACTCACGTGCTATAATATCAATATCTGAATCCATACGGACAACTCACGTGCTAATAATACCAATATTTAGATCCGCACGGATACTCACGTGCTGCACAGACAAATTACATACTAATAATACCAATCTATCCCTCGTGGTCACGTGCACAATATAATAATCTGCCTGGCATGGTCACAGGCATAACAACACAATCCGCCCGGCGTGGTCACAAGCACCCAGTCCGAATCATATCACACAGAAGCAAGTATATAAGGATACATGTAAATGATGGATAAATATCAGATTTCATGCTTCTAGATTGGTATAATAACATGCTAAAGTGTAGGCATGTGCAATGTGTGCTATCATAGCTCAAATCAGTAATTTATCACAGAAATAGTTATTACCAAGTTTATTCAGAGAATTAGCCTCTTCGTAACCTCAAGTATGCCTCAAATAGTTCACAACAATGGTACAAATATGAGAAACATTATAGCTTTAAGCTTAACAGTCAACTCTAGGCATATCATAGCCTAAGCACTACCTCAAGCATGAATAAATACCCCAGTGCTTGCACATAGGCTCAAACCCCCACACATATGCGCACCCATAGCATGTAGCTATCATAAATAATTTAGGAAACTAGTGCCTCAACCAAGTTTAGATAAGATACTTACCTCAAACAAGCCAAATCCAATACCGAGCAAGCCAAACAATACTCTAGAAATGCCATCCCATGCATACCGACCTCTGAACGACTCAAAACTAGCCAAAAGCAACTCAAGAACATCAAATAATGTGAAAGGAATAAACCCAATCGACAAATGTTGAATCTTTAAATCAAAGCCCAAACTCAACCAAAAAGTCAAACCCCAACACGTACTTCGGAATCCGACAAAACTTACAAAATCTAAAAACTCATTCAATTACGAGTCTAACCATACTAATTTCATCAAATTCCTCCGAATCGATATTCAAAACTCAATTATTCACTTTAGAAAAGTTTTTGATAAAACCTCCAAATTTTCAATCAAAATATGGATTAATTCAAAAATGAACTTCTATGATCATATTAAAATACAAAAATTGTAGTTAGATAATGACCCCCATGAAAATACGAGAAGAATGCTACGAAAATCATCTCAATTGGAGCTCTAGAACTCAAGCTATGCTCAAAATACCAAAAGAATGCAATATGACTTTTTATACACAGGGATTTTTGCTTTTGCGACCAAACTCCACCCCTGCGCATTTCCAGCTGTCATTTCTGCTTTTGCGGACCATTATTCGCACCTGCGTGGTCGCAGATGCGGACCGAACTTCACATATGTGAAGCACGAGCACCAGCTCTCTTCTTCGACACTAAAATAAGCATAACTCCCACATACGATATTTAAATTCGACGATTTTGTTTTCTATGGCTCCATAATTATGTACGGATCTAATGCTTCAATCAAAATAGAAATTTTGGAGCTAATTTTCTTAATATGGTACCATTTATGCTTGAAGAAACAATGTCAAAACATAAAAAACGAGTACAACACAACCCAAACCTATCCGAAACTCACCCGAGCCCCTCGGGATCCCGTCCGAACATAACAAGTCCCATATCATAACACGGACTTACTCGAGACCTCAAATCACGCATAAAAATATCAAAATCATAAATCGCACGTCAAATCGAACTTAATGAAGTTTTGAACTTTTAACTTCCAAAACTCGTGCCGAACCATATCAAATCAACTCGGAATGACCTCAAATTTTGCACACAAGTTTCAAATGACATAAGGATGCTATTCCAATTCTCGGAACCATAATCCGAATCAGATATCATCAAAGTCAACTCCCAATCAAACTTATGAACATTCCAAACCTTCAAATTTCCAACTTTTGCCAAATAGTGCCGAAACCTTCTAGAAATATCCAAATGCAAATCCGAGCATATGCCCAGGTCAAAAATCACCATCCGGACCTAACGAAACTATAAAAACTCCGATCCGAGATCAAATACACAAAAATCAAACTTGGTCAACTCTTCCAACTTATAGCTTCAAACATGAAATTCCATCTTCCAAACTAATTCTGAATTACCCGAAAACTGAAACCAACTATGCACATGACGAGCGCAAAATACACACTTAAAAGTGCTTGCTAGTCGAATATAGTATAACATAATATCGTATCCACTGGATCTGGAGTTAAACAATATTATCGTAGTTTGTAGCTAGATTGCTATCCAAGATGATCAACAATCGAGATTTATATGATTAATAACTAAAATTAACTAAGAATCTAAAACTATTGACTAATGACTATCGCAACAAAGATAAGCAAGAAAGTTATCAATGGGAAGAAATATAGGTTGATTGGATAGGTGCAAGATAATTGTTGCGATCTAACTCTAGATAATTCACTTCTAATGTTTAAGTGAGTCTCTCGAATTCACTCACTTATTAGTTCAAATGTTTAGTAGAAACTCCTCTCTCGATTAAGTCTCAACCTCACAAGATGAACTATATTAAGCACGTGAAGATATGCAATAATGCGTAGTGGATTGGTCTTTAGGAGAACCTCTCTCGATTATCCTCCTAATTAGGTTTAATCAACAATTCAACTAGCCTCTTTCGATTACTAAGAAGAATTAATGAACTCAACCAACAAAATAATGCAAAGATATCACAAGTTATGCCTCTCTCGATTACATGAACAAGTGAATATAGATGCAACAGTTAAATCATCCAAAACGTTTCAATACATAAAACTAGAGTTATAATCCACAAACAAATATCAATACACCAAATCCATCAAACCCTAAAGAGAACTACTCCATAGATATGGAGTAATTCATCACAAGTATGTTTAAACATAAAACGATCCAAACTCGGGTCTTGAGTGAGGATTGAATGATGAACTCCTTGTGCTTTTGCTTCTCCAACTCCTCCTTAGCTTCCTTAGGTCGAATATATGTCAAAAGTCCAGAAAATAATATTTTTCCATGTATTTATACCAAGTAGGGTCAGGCCTAGACGAAATTACCTTTTTCCTATGCGAAATAGGGCAATTACTCTGTAAAATTTGCACGGGCGTTCCGCATGGGGTGACGCGCCATGCAGGGCATTAGTGGGGAATTCCAGAGAGTTGAAACCTCTCAGACAGAAGGAAAATGGGCAGTCGCGGTGCTCCACACGCCGCACTAGTGCCTTTTTTTTAGAGTACGAAATTTTCCTTGCTTTTTGATATCCAGGAGTGGTTCTCGACTCCTGAACGCGATCCCGGCTTAATCTCTTGGGATTTTACTCAAACTTCAAAGCTCCAAATAGCACGAATTCATCCATACATCGACATAGCTCAGAATCATTCCTACAAGGCATAAAACACGCAATAAGTACAAAACACTAGCGATTAAAGCTCAAAACGAATAAAGTGCAGTAAATTGGAGTGCAATAAGTGACTAAAACACGAGATTATAGCCTATCATCAACACCCCACACTTAAACCATTGCTCGTCCTCGAGCAATCAATTACACTTCACATAGACACTGCCTTTTTTAAACTACTCTCATAACTCATCATACGAAGAATAATTAAAACAGAATAAGCACTCTAACGTAACATCCTTGCCTCAAGATTTGACTCAAAAGCACCACACACTTTTCACAACCCGCTCACTTATCCTAACACAAAGGTCAATGACATTACCTTTCCTTCATGAATTAAGTGCCCTCACACAACAATTGAGAGTAGTTCCACACGTAATAGAATTTAAGAACAGTTAGGAACTCAAGATAGAAAGAATTCACTCACTCTCAGAAACAACATTCATGTGCCACAAAAGATGCACCATAGGCTTGCACGTAGTGTACTACTCTACTAATTGAGCTCATTCAGACAAGGATCAAGTAGGACTTTCACTGGTTGTAATGTAGGCTGCATGATGGGTAGGATACATTTAGATATAAGAGTGATTAAACCTTCCTAAGCACTTTAATCTACACATTTAACCGTTCAAAACCCCACACTTAGGTCAAATCATAAATCCACCTTCACATCAATATACATGAACTGCCAACTTCTTTAAGCACAAATACATCAAGAGTTGCCACTATCACAGAATGTTTTGCACAATTAAAAACTTTTTTTTTTCTTTTTCTTATTCAATTCAAGTGGCTCTTACTTTTTTCAAAACAATGCACCATCTTCCTTATTTCATTAGTCCCAGTCAAAAGCCAAACCAACCACCCCACACTTCAACTTTTACAAAGTTCAAAACAAATTCAAGTGCTCACAAGAGGTAAATGGTTCAAATAGATGGTCAATTTGAACAAATGGGTAAGACTTGTAATGTGGTTGCCAAAGAAACAGGCTTATAGGCTCGATGGGTTCAACTATGATACATAACAATTAGGTGGGTAAAAGCTTATACTGGCTCAACAAAGAAATGCCTAAATCACTTCCAAGACTGAACAAAACTACTTTTCTTTGCAAACACACGAAGTAAGTTCTAGACATCAAATGCAATGCACAGAATAACACAAAACCTCACACATACATGGCACATAACTCACTCAAGATCGGACTCATCAAGACACTCTAGTCAAAGCAGTTAAGCAAAGTTAAGATCATACAATTTAAGGTACTTATACAAGAGTCAAAAACTGAGCCTAAGCGTCACACTAAAGCATTCACTATTCTCAAGGCATAATAAAGTTAAGAAATAATGCTTTCAATTCAAATCATAGCACAAGGTTTCCTACTAGTCTACAAAACAAAAATTAACTACACCCGGTTCAAACAAAACCCTTGGAAAAGAACCGCAGCACAAAGAAAAACTAAGGGGGAATTAATACACTCCCTAACAAAATAAAATCTTCTTTTGTCTTTTCCTTTCGACTTTAATCCCTCAAGAAACTCGTCGAATGATATCCATCATCGGGAAAAAATCGAATTTTTTTCAATTTTTATGTTTTTTTTCAATTTTCCAACTACTACAACTAACAAAACTAACACATATACATACAACATACTATTATCCCCTACCCCACACTTTAAGTTGTGGCATGTCCCGATGACACACAATAACTCTGTAAAATATGCACAGGCATGCCGCATGGGGCGACGCGCCATGTGGGGCATTAGTGGGGAAATCCAGAGAGTTGAAATCTATCAGACAGTAGGAAAATGGGCAGTCGCGGCGGGCCACACCCCGCACTAATGCCTTTTTCTTAGAGTATGGAATTTTCCTTGCTTTTTGATATCCAGACGTGGTTCTTGACCTCCGAACGCGATCTCGGCTCAATCCCTTGGGCTTTTACTCAAACTTCAAAGCTCCAAATAGCTTGAATTCATTCTATACATCTACATAGCTCGGAATCACTCCTTCAAGGCTTAAAACACACAATAAGTACAAAACACTAGCGATTAAAGCTCAAAACGAATAAAGTGCAGTAAATTGAGTGCAATAAGCGACTAAAACATGAGATTATAGCCTACCATCAACACACAACCTGTCAGGTCATTACATTCTCCCCCACTTAAACATAAGTTCGTCCGCGAACGTGCCCAAAGTTGTTCCAAAGCCATCAAATTGCCGTGTAACCTTACCATGCACATACCCGGGGGTGATCCCACGTCACCCTACTCCATATAAGTCTGACATCACCACCTAACTGAAGATCCTCACTTTATCCTTAGCCCATAAACCATGGTGCCCAATTTCCAACATCTGGAATTCCTTACAAGATGTGAATCTCGCATCTACACCCTGTATAAGTCTGAACAAGCTGTACCAAGCCATAACCACAACCCAAGATGAAATCACATGATATACCACATAACTCGCATGCTCGTAGGAAAAATCTCCAATCACAGTAGCTGTTCAAAACAAACCCGATACCGGTAATAAACCTCATATTGAGTGAAACCTCGTTCAAAACCTTCGTACAATGCCGATGATGAAAGAAACAAGAATAAACTCATAACCACTCATTAGATCAACAAGTCATAGAGCTCCCTCTCATCCGACAAGAACCAAAGCCAAATCCTAGGTCGACTTCCGATATTATTTTTCCAAACATACCGTAATCAAATTCGATAGCAATCACTTCAGGTCCAAAGACTTCATCTCATCAAATACAAACTACTCTACTGACATGGCACACCAATACTACCTAGAGCCACAAAATGTGCAATCCGTGCACCAATAAGCAACAATTCAAATGTATTCAAACATGGAAAATGACTCAAATGATAGAACCGTCCCGCAAGTTCAATAGATACCACCACAGGTGCAATCAACCATTCAACACCCCAATACCATTTTGCTCGAATTTCGCTACAAGGCCCAAATAGAACCGCATCGGTGTGAATATAACAAACAAAATACAACCCTTCGTATCATATAATAGTAACACATAGAACATATCAAATGTGAATAAAATCAATTCTAACTAAATGGAACATCCCTCAATAATAGCAGTACGGAGTCAACAAATTTGACCCGGTGTAGAATACACATCCTCCTCGAGCCTACCAATGGGCCCTCAAATCGACTCTGGTCATCCGTAAATGGATGAATAGCCCTCCAAAGTCCTCAATAATGTAATTATAACACGTATCACCATCTAGCTAAATTTGGCCACATCTTCACAGTCTGTAACCCCGAAACAATCTACTTCTGAGAACTTCTAGTCTCCAAACCCATAGAACACATGAATCACCATAGCCGATTCCAGCTCCACCACTCGAATGACTAACATATCTCTCATACATAATCATCCCCACGAGAAATACTTCTATAACTCTTCTATGCCACATAGCAAAATCTGATCATCAACAGTCGACCAGCCAGGCGAGTACTGCAATACCAATGGAGCACCCGTAAGTCAAAACACAGTACGCCTTCTGAAATGCGCACCCTTCTCAGGCAATACCAAGTAGTAATAACATTCATCTAGTCATATGAAACCGTTCATGTTGTCTAAGAATTCACGACCTTCCCTTCAAAATTGAACCGTGACCTTGCACATGCAAATCTCAACCCCACACGACACACCGCATCTACATGCCATTATATGAAAAGCATGAGAATCTCGTGATCAACTCTGAGTCACCAACAGAATACATACACAATTAGTCAGAAATCTTCCATTTGATTCGATCCAGGAGAAAATCACAATACGCAACATCTCAAACCATGGTAGAAACTATCGAGAACTCTTCAAAACCCATTTGCACATAACCAAGCCATCAGAACTGAATCTCTCTAAACTAACCAAGCCACGCAGGTTACCAAACCCAAGAGTATTGCCATAAAACACTTGTAGAGACTCACCACATCATAAGTACCTAAAGAACTGATCATATCCATTACCGTGCTGATCCAACCTACTACTAAGTTGTCCTATTTCATAGAGTTCCTTCCGAATTACCCTCAAGTTGAAACTTCTCCTTTCTAGAACACCACGATCCTTACTCAAAGCTCACCACAAGAGATCCTATCATAAAACCCCACCGCCCTAAGGCCCATAAGCCGTTGTATTCCCTCTTAAGTACCCTAAAAGTACCACAACCGAGACACCCACTCTGAAGAGACCTTCTGTGAATTTAAAATTGTTCCTTTTACCTTTCTTATACTAAAATGTAGAATTCATAGTCATACAGAAATACCGCAAGTCCCGGCACCATCCAATGCAAATCTCAGATCTTAGCCATATACAAATCCGGAAAATCCTCAAATGCCACATATGAATCTTAAACTATTTAGAACCTCCTCGAGAATCATCCATTCTACTCAAATATCAATTGCGCCGCCCAAACGGGCCGAGCGACCTAAGCCCCATTAACACCCAAAGAAGTAACCCCGCCTTAACGCAACCGAACAAATTCCTACTCCGTGTGCACTATGTCCTTCGCGAATAATAACTCAATCATTTCATGATTTCCATATACTCATAAAGTGTAATACACCATGCATCTAGAAATTTCCTTGCTTAAGTCATCCTCAAAGCCAACATCTGCAGGATAACCAATCCACAAATATGCTTCAGACAGAAACTAAAACAACACGTAACCATGCAATCAAATCGTCGATAGCAGACCCCTCCCCCCACTTAGCTCAAAGCCATAGAATAAAACATTTGATAACTCACCATACCCATACTCTATTACTGCCATAATCCCGTAGTGAGTTTCAACTAAATTCTTCACAAGCTCATGCAACACAAACCATAAAATACCTCAAATCATCTGCTAAGCTCACAGTCATCGTCGTGATAGTCAGGTCAACTTTCTAAACCAATCCAAACTCAAATCGCAACACATATAACCCACTGGTAAAAAATAAACCCTCCATACAACATCATAAGGATCACATATTCGTGGATTACCCCGCAGGTGATAACCCTCCTACTTAGCCTCAAACTGATATCTATCTATACCATTTCACATCCATAACTACTACGCAATCACTTAATCTTCCTAAGTCTGAACTCATCCACAAGACATACGAATCTACTTCGTTCCGCATATAAACAACATGAAAGTTCCCTCAACATGATCATAACTCGAGACTGTACAACACATCAAGACAGCATTCAAGCATCCAATAGTCTTTTCCACATCCCAAGCAAAATCTTCTGGTCATATCAAAAACCATCTGAGCGCTTACCGCAATCACATCATACTCATCACATAGCCATCCAACTAGTTACCGAGCCATAAATTCCACTCATAGGGACACTACCGGACGTATGAGTCCAAAAGCACATGCTCAAACAACTGAATTACCGAGCTTAAGCTGCTGTCTAAACCTGGCCTCAAGTCCTCCAGACTGGCCTAACGCCAAAACACAGAAAATACATCTTGCACCGAATCCATAGAATAACAAGTTGTCGGCATACAACTTATACCGAGCGCTCCCATATGCATACGAGTGAGTGGTAGGAATTCAAAGAGATACGCTTCAAGCTGAATCAATGCCGCACGATAAGGAAAGAAAGATGGGAAGTGTCTTGTAGCCTCTTGAAGATAGGTATGGACGTCATCATACCGATCCGCAAGACTCTACTGGACATTTACTCATGACTCCTAGAAACTATGAACCTAGAGCTCTGATACCAACTTGTCACGACCCAAAATCTAACCCGTCGTGATAGCACCTAATCCAACCATCTAGGTAAGCCAAATAACAATAAAACACAATATAGTGATAATGATAAGAGTCAAAAATAAAATAGCAGAATTTTTATACAACTTCCCAAGGACTGATAGTACAAGTCATAAGCCACTAAGACTTAGATTTTTACAAAACTAAATTGAATAATTACAACATCTGTTTGAAATGTAAATGAACAGAATCTGAATCTAAATCTATCAAGGCAAGTGATATCCATAACTGGAAGTACATCTTCAATGTTAGCTCCCGCCGCACATAGCAACATCAACTCCAAGATCTGCATGCAAGGTGCAGAAGCGTAGTATGAGTACAACCTACCCCATGTACTCAATAAGTATCCTAACTAACCTCGGCGAGATAAAAAAAGCAAAAAATATAGATGATACTCACTAACACCTATGCAGTTCATAATTTCAACAAGTATAAAACAGATATATGATCAATCTGGAAATCTCAGGTAAAACCACTTTGATGCTTACAATTCTTTGTTTTAAAGTATTCTGCTCAGTCAAAAATCTAGCATATAAGGAAGATATGCAAGTAAATTAGGTAAACAGTCAAGAAAATTGCAAGTAAATATGAAATGCCATAACCAAATATCAGTCTGTTGCGGCACGCAACCCGATCCAAATATAGTAATCAGCTCTCCCGGAGCTCACATAAATAAGAAACCTGTTGGTTTCTCACAATCCACATTTACACCATCAAGGAGAAACATGAGCGGATGACCCTAGGGGGATGGATCCGTATCCACACACTACACGGATAACTCACGTGCTAATAATATCAACCGCACAGACAACTCACGTGCTACACGGATAACTCACGTGCTAATAATATCAATATCTGGATCCGCACGGACAACTCACGTGCTAATAATACCAATCCTCCCGGCGTGGTCAGAGGCACAATATCATAATCTGCCGCGTCATGGTCACAGACATAACAACACAATCTGCCCGGTGTGATCACATGCACAATATCATAATCCGCATGGCATGGTCACAGACATAACAACACAATTTGCCCGACGTGATCACAGACACCCAGTTCGAATCATATCACACAAAAGCAAGTATACAAGAATACATGTAAATGATGGATAAATATCATATTTCATGCTCCTGAACTGGTATAATAACATGCTAAAGTGTAGGCAGTGCAATGTGTGCTATCATAACTCAAATAGGTAATTTATCACAGAAATAGTTATTACCAAGTTTATTCAGAGAATTAGCCTTTTCGTAACCTCAAGTATGGCTCAAATAGTTCACAACAATGATACAAATATGAGAAATACTATAGCTTTAAGCTTAACAGTCAACTTTAGGCATATCATAGCCTAAGCACTACCCCCAGCATGAATAAATATTTCGGTGCTTGCACATGGGCTCAAACCCCATACATATGCGCACCATAGCATATAGCTATCACAAATAATTCAGAAAACTAGTGCCTCAACCAAGTTTAGATAAGATACTTACCTCAAACAAGTCAAATCCAATACCGAGCAAGCCAAATAATACTCTAGAAAAGCCATCCCGCACGTACCGACCTCTGAACGGCTCTGGCCAAAAGCAATTCAAGAACATCAAATAATGCCAGAGGGACAAACCCAATTGATAAAGGTTGAATCTTTAAATCAAAGCCCAAAGTCAACCAATAAGTCAAACCCCAACCTACACTTCCAAACCCGACAAATCTCACAAAATCCTACAACCCATTCAATTAAGAGTCCAACCATACTAACTTCATCCAATTTCGACTCTGAATCGATGTTCAAAACTCAATTATTCACTTTAAAAAAGTTTTTGATGAAAACCTCCAATTTTCCAATCAAAATATAGATTAAATCAAAAATAAACTTCTGTGATTATATTAAAATACAAAAATTATAGTAATATACTGACCCCCATGAAACAACAAGAAGAACGCCGCAAAATTCACCTCAATTGGAGCTCTAGAACTCAAGATATGCTCAAAATACTAAAAGAACACAATATGATTTTTTATACATAGGGATTTTCGCTTTTGCGACAAAAATTCCGCAGTTGCGCATTTGTAGCTGTCATTTCTGCTTTCACGGACCATTAATCGCACCTGTGGGGTCGCATATGCGGACCGAACTTCGCATCTGCGAAGCACCAACTCTCTTGTTTGACACTAAAATGAGCATATTTCCCTCATACGATGTCTAAATTCGACGATTCTTTTTTCTATGGCTCCATAATTACGACACAAATCTAATGCTTCAATAAAAACAGAAATTGGAGCTTATGTTATTAATGTGGTACCATTTATGCTTGAAGAAACGACGTCGAAACATAAAAAACGAGCGCAACACAACCCAAACCTATCCGAAACTCACCCGAGCCCCTCGGGACCCCATCCGAATATACCAACAAGTCCCATATCAAAACATGGACTTAATCGAGGCCTCAAATCACTTTTAAAAATATCAAAACCACGAATCGTACCTCAAATCGAACTTAATAAATTTTTGGACTTTCAACTTGCCGAACCATATCAAATCAACTCGGAATGACCTCAGATTTTGTACACAGGTTTCAAATGACATAACGAAGCTATTCCAATTCTCGAAATCATAATCCGAATACGATATCATCAAAGTCAACTCCCGATCAAACTTATGAACATTCCAAACCTTCAAATTTTTAACTTTCACCAAATAGTGCCGAAACCTTCTAGAAATATCCAAATGCAAATCCGGGCATATGTCTAGGTACAAAATCACCATCCCAACCTAACGAAACCATCAAAACTCCGATCTGAGATCAAATACTCAAAATTCAACTTTGTCAACTCTTCCAACTTAAAGTTCCAACTTAAAGCTTCAAACATGAAATTCATTCTTCCAAATTAATTCTGAATCACTCGAAAATCGAAACCGACGATACACACAAGTCATAATACATCATAGGAGCTAGTCATGCCCTCAAACCACCGAGCAAAGTGCAAATGCTCCAAACAACCGGTCGGGTAATTACACCACAATTTCGACAACTATAAACCATTAATGCAAAAGAGAGAGAGAGAGAGAGAGAGAGAGAGAGAGAGAGAGTACATAATTACACATATTGGATGCTTACCAGTAGTGGTGGCGAAATGGATAAAAGATAACAGTTATTCGCTCATATTATTCATTAAAAAATGGGTTGGATAATGAACCTTTTAAAAACGGGTCAAATATGAATAAGAACCATACTATCCACTTAGAAAATGGATAACTAATGGATAACTAATGTGTTTAATCTTTACATTTGTAAATCCTCAAATTGGGGGTTCCTCAAGTTTGGGGGACTAGGAATTATCCCAAAAGTGATCATATCCAAGAAGCCATGGATAATATGGATATCCATATTATCCGCCGATTAATTTATTTTTTATCCGTATTAAATATGAATCGAGCCAGATAATTTATTCCTTTTTGCATTATTCATTTTTGACCTATTCCATATCCGATCCGACCTGCACGTTTGCCACCCCATACTTACCAGCATAAGAAGGCTAGAACGAAATCAGCTGGAAGAGCAGCTACAAGTTCTAAAGTGACATGCAGTCTTACCTAATACATCTCTAAAACTACTAATTTTCAAAAAGTTACGACACATTGATACTTACGCAATGTTAATCAATAATTGCCAAAGATGATAAACCATATAAAGTTCAATATCTTGATGGGGGCTTACTCCTTCCCTTTTTTGTGGTAATTAAAAGTTTCATTAATCACCGGTGAAAACAGTACAACGCAGCTATATCAACTAAAGATAGTATACAAAAAAAGACTAATTCCTATACAACTTTACTATTAAGCTACTATTTTTATTTACAAGTCTAGTAATAAAGATGATGTACCCACCCTTTCACCTTTCTTCCAGCTCTAAGGTTGCAGACACATATAATTTAACGTTCTAAACTTTCATAGTCTTGCGAAGTTCCTTCAAATATCCTATTGTTTCTCTCCCTCCACAATGCATAGATAGTTTCAACATATATCATTTTTAGTACGTGTGCGTGCTTTGATTTTCCTTTTGTTTGCTCTATGAACCACTAAAAGAATTGCCCCCAAGTATTAATTGCAGCAGGTTGCATATCCACACTCTAAAAAGGATGATCTTTGTCTCATTCTCAGCTCGACAGAAAACACATGTGGGATTAACATTGAGCCCCCATTTTATCATTCTGTCTGCGGTTGGCATCCTTCCATTATTGTGGAGCCACATTGTAAAAATGGCTTTTGGTCTAGCAGTGTTGTGGTGCATCATCCTTCTCCACTGTACCCTTGGATAAGATGGACTCATTTGTGAGTAGATCTGTTTGATCAAACTTTTCGGCTCACTCAATGGTCTGCTCAGCTATGTAATTATCTCCCTGGCTCCTAGGATTTTCCTCACCATCCAGCTTGCACTTTGTGGGGTGGTCATGCTGTCCACATTTTGCTCTTTGATGTAGTATGCATGTATCTATTTTATCCATAGCTTATATTGTTTTTGGCTTAGATCCAAGTATGTCTTTGAGATTGCTGCTTTATTCTACACCTACAAGTTGCGTAAATTGAGTCCTCCTACTGCGTTAGGTTAACATATCTTCTCCCAGGCAATTGGTGCTTTCTTAGTAATCTCATTTCTCCCCGACCACATATAGCTTCTGCAATAGACTTCAATTAACTTTGTGACTTTAACTAGTAATGTGAAGATCTGGGACCAGTATGATTGCATGCCAAAGATTGCTAATTGCACCACTTGAATTCTTCCTGCATATGATAAATTTTTTTGCAGTCCAAGATGTAATCTTGGATACTATTCTCCCAATGAGTGGCTGCCATTGTATTACAGTCAGCTTCTTTGTGTCAAGTGGAACTCCCAAGTATTTAAATGGCAATTCTCCCTGACTGTAGCCTCAATTGTAGTATCTCATCTTTCTCCTTAGTGTTGATGCCTCCACAATACACTGCACTCTTAGCCATATTAGCCATCATTCCTGATGCTGCTGAGAATGTAGTAAGGCATGCTTGTGATTTTTGAATGGATTCTTTGTCCCCTCTAGCAAATAACAAACTCAGATGAGTAATGCCCAGCTTTCCACATCTCTGATGAAATTTATACCCTTTCTCTTTCTTCAGTCCATTAAGCAGCCTACTCAAATATTCCATACCAATAGCAAAGAGAAAGGGGGATACTAGATCCCCTGGTCTCAGTCCTCTACCTGCATTAAAAGATCTCACAGATTCACAATTAGGCATAATAGAGTAGTTAACTATTTAGACACAAGTCATTATCCATCCAATAAACTTCTCAGGGAATTCCAGTCCTTCCATGACTTGTTACAAATACACTCATTCCACAATATCATACAGTTTTTGTATATTAACCTTTATCATGCACCTAGGGGAAATGTGTGTTCTATTATATGATTTAACTAGCTCATGAACTAAAGTTATATTGCATGCTATCCTCCTTCCTAGAATGAACCTTGCCTGAGCTTCAGATATAATGTAACTCATCACCTTATGTAATCTAGCAGCCAACACTTTTGATATTAGTTTGTATAGTACAGTGCAACATGCTATGGGCCTGTAACTTTTCACTGTAGTTGGATTAGGTATCTTTGGAATCAGGGTGAGAGTGGTGCAGTTAATTGCCTTGTAGAGTTTCCCTGTGATGAAGAAATCTTTGACTGCTTCACATACTTCTTGTTTCACTATATTTCATGGCTTCTTGAAGAACACATCATCTATTCTTAGTGCTTTGTCATCTCCTATCGAACATAGTCCTTCATAGACCTCCTCACATGTTACATCAACACATAATACAACTTGCTCTCTGTGTGTGTCAAACAGGGTCCAGACTTCATAACTATTCTGTTTACTACTGGAAGTTGAGCACTAGCTGACCCCGTTAGAGACTTGTAGAAATCCAGAATTTCATTCTTTATGTCTCCCATATTCACTAGATTCATCCCTAATACAGAATTGATCTCCAGAATTTGCTTGGTTTGTTGCTTTTCCTTCATCACAACTGAGAAATATTTATTGTTTGAGTCCCTAAGTTTTATCCAGCTAGCTCTATATTTTTGCTGCAGTGCACTTTCCTCAATCATAGACCGCTTTTCAAGTTGTTGTAAGCAGTCCCTCTCTTGATCAGTTAAGCTATTTGAGTAATGATTTTGCATCCTCCCTTGTATATCCTTTTGTACTTCTCTAGTCTGATTAATTTTCTCTGTTATCCCTTTAAACTCCTTAGAATTCAATCTTTTAAGGTCTACTTTAAGAGGCTTCATTTTAAGCTAACATTTTTCGTTTTCTCTGTTTTTTGGTTCCTGGCCAATCCATCCTCCACCAGCTGTTTGAATTGTATGTGGTCTGCCAAAATGTTAAAAACTGAATGGGACTTTTATGTTTGTCATAGTGCTTCTCATCTGGATAAGCATATGTGCATGATCAGAAACATATGGCTCCCCATACTCTATACTCAAGTGCTCATAATGGAGCATCCATTCATCATTATCCATTACTCTGTCCAGTCTGCTATATATTCTATCACTCCCCTGCTGCTAATTTGACCAAGTGTAATAATCTCCCTTCCATGGAAATTCATTCAGTGAGAGATTGTGACAGCAATCTGCAATCATTAATTTTAGCCAGTGTTATTGGTACTCCATAAAGTCTATCTTGAGGATACGTATAGCATTGAAATCCCCACATGTTAACCAAAGGATTATTAATTCCTGAAGCTAGGTAGTTTAATCGAGACCACAACGGCTTTCTCTGCTCCATTGTATTAAAGCCATAAACAACTGCTATTAAGCAATCCACTCCATTGTGCTTCCCCATCATATGGCACTGTATATATTGAACTTGGCTTGCCAATTTCTTGATACTGTAGATTTTACTATTCCACGTAATCCAAATTCTCCCATTATTAGCATCATCGTAGTTGTTGAGCAAACTCCATGTACAGGCAATGTTCCCAGCAACATGTTGTGCATTATTCTCCTTAACTTTTGTTTCCACAAGACCTGCTATTTTTATGTGATTTTCTATGAGGTACTGCTTGATTTTCTTCTGTTTGTACCTCTTATTTATTCCCCTCACGTTCCAAAATAACCAAGTCATTGAGTGGTGTTTATTCATCCTCTTGTATCAGGAGGCATTGCATTACCCACTTACTTCTCATGCATAAGAATAGCTTGGAAGTCATTATTTGTTGACGCTGCATACACTCCTTCTAAGTTGGACATTGCATCTTTCTGGCCCTCATTCCTTTCATTTTTCTCTGCCTCAGCCCTTTGGTATTCTGTTCTTTGCCTTGGACTTTTGCCTTTACTCTTTGGTTGTGACCACTCACCTTCTGCTCCCCTTGCAGCTTTATCTATCAAAAGTATCCCTGTAGCTTCTTGTTGGTCAGGCATTCCTAGGCTTCCTGCACTTTGTTGCTGTATTACCCCTTTTTCTACCCATGTTTGCACTATTTTTGTTGGCTTCCTTCTCTTTAGTGGTTGACCTTCCTGATCCTTTTTCCTCTTTGCACAGTCATGCCCAATTTTGAAGCATTCAGTACAAAACTCTTGCTTACACTCAAATTCCACTGCCTGCTGAAATTGCCTTCCAGATGGATCCATCACAGTCACTTCTGTAGGCAAATTTTTAGTCACATTTACCTCAATCAAGATTCTAGCATATGATATCCTCTGTTGATTTGCTGTACAAGCATCAGCAAACAATGGAGTACCAATGGTATTGGCCATTCTTCTAAGTGCTTTACAGCCCCAACAATTCATAGGGAGTTTTGAAAACTTGATCTATAGAGGGACTTCAGTTAGGAATTCAGCATTGAAATCAAAGTTATGTGTCCACTGCTTCATTACAATTGGTCTGTTGTTAATACTATATGGTCCCCCATATAATATTTCCCTTAGATCATCAATGGTCTGAAATTTAACAATGTAATAGTCGTCCTCATGAAGGTATAATTCTGGCTCAACAATATTGTTCCAAGTCAGCGACATGTATCTCTTCATGTAGTTATATCCAGGTGTCTCCCAATTTACATATATAACCAATGCTCTTCTCCATTTTTCTGTTTATCTATTTCCAATTTATCTAGTTTAGCTACAAATTGACCATTAATCACTTCTAGTGGAATGTAAGAAAGAGTCATACCATTTTCCGCCAATCTGTTCCTTGCAAATAGATTTGTCCATGGGAGCTGCTTCACTAGTTTCTTTCCCCAATTTTTGCGGTTTAGATTGGATCTTGTGCATACCTTCATCATTTTTCACTGCTTCACTTCAATCAGCTGTTGTTTTTGTTGGAGTTAGTTGGTCTTCATTTGAATTTGATTGTCCTTCTCTGTACAGAGCTGTCCCACGGGAAATTGACTGAATTCGATTCAATTTCCCTCCTCGAGCTATTTATGTCCCAGGAGTCGATGGCTGAGCCTCACTTAGCAAAGTCTCTTTGGGTTTGAAGAACTCGCTTGGCTAGATGACTGAACTCCACTCAGATTCAACTTCTTCGATGCCCCAACATATATTTCATGTGAGCCCAGATCAATTGACCTAAATTGGAATTAATTTCCGATCCGTGTCACTACTTGCTGTGTATTCCCCTATTCTATAGTTTCTGCAATCATTTACGCGCTGACAGAGCTTCCGACAGTCACACATGGTTGTTTTCGGGTCTTCCTTTCCTCTCTCCCATGGCTATCCACGGTCGGCGTAAGTTAGCGTAACGTGCGCCGACAGCTTGAGAGAGATTTTGCTGTTATTGTTACTCCTATGCAATTACTAGTCGTTCTCTTTACAAAAAGGCTTCCATACCTTTTGTATACCAGAAAAATTATCAATAAATAAAAATAAATATTTTATTAAAAGAAATAAAAAAAATAGTAATTACCACCTCAATTTTTTTTGTTTGTTAAGATCATAAGACTTGATACTGAATATTAGTATCATCTTTTGTCTTGTCAAGTAGAGGGATATGCTTCAATTTATCATCAAATTCATACATGAATACTTCAAGTTAAGTGAAAAATTCATATATTTTGCTTAATTGCAATGATTAGAATATCAATGAACCTGTAAATGATCCAGCATGAAACTCTGCAAAACCTTTTGTGCACATTCTCATCCTTGGCTTCCAAATCCAAATTAGCGGCCTCCAATTGTGTATCGACTTGGAGTAAAGGTCGGACATCAAAACCAAAAGTACCATACCCCTCCAAAATGAGATCAGACAGGATATCGTCTTTTATCATGTTTGACTGTAGCAAAGTTGTATCCACCTGGAGAGGAGGTCGGACATTCACCATCTCCAACCGCAAAGCACTAGGTAGAACTACTAGCTATCCTGCCTCAGCCTCAGTAGAACTACTCATAGACGAAGGCAATGTCTCAGCCAATTATAACTTTTTGTTTTCCCTACTCTTGAAAAATAATAACATTATCGTCACCATGGGCGGATCTATATGTAAAATTTGGGTGCTCAAGCACCCACTAACCTCAACTCAACTTAGAGTGGGTATAGTTTTATAGAAAGTTTAATAAAAATGAATAATAGATCAGAAAGCACCCGGGAAAATAAAACATAAATGGGTGCTTTGATTAAGGAAGAATGCTGGAGGCTTAAAATTGTTGATGGGTGAGTGTTCGAAACTCTATCCTACCAAAAGTTTTTTTTTATTTTTTTTTTCTTATAATCAAACTACTTTATTTCTTTTTTTTTCTTCTTCTTCTTCTTCTTCTTCTTCTTCTTTTTCTTAAAGGAAAAATACTTTCCTCAATTAGGTCATTTTTTTAATTCTTTCAAGTACACTTTCTTAACCCAATACTAATTCTTTATTTTACCCTTTGTTTTTAGTTTACCTAATTCTCTATAGCAAAGAAAGAGAAAATGTGCTTAAATTTAAAAAAGAAGAGATTCCAAAGTTCGACCCCTTCTAAAGACAAATAGTTACTCTAGAACGGCAAAATCCACCACTGTGTCTTCTTGCCAGTTATTCTCATCACAGATTCACAACGTCGATAATATGAATGAGTTTTCTCCTTTACCTTTTTTATCGTCGTGTTCAAATAGTTGTACTTGTACTATGTGATTGGTAGTAACTTTATGTTAAAAAGAATTAAGCACCCATGAATCCAAAATCCTGGCGTCATAGCATTGCTTAAGGAGGAGGAGTCGGGCATGGGATGTTATTCCCGTCGTCAGCTATTTTATATAAATCTCTATTGTGCCATGTGGGTTGTGAGACGGCTAGATTATTTGCACACGTGTTGAGGTCCCGTGTAGCTTGTGGTGTTATGTGAGCAGGATGGCTCTCGAGATGCAGGTCATTTATTGCACCTTAGTTGTGCTTAGGTTTCGTAGCGTATGCGCTATCCGTCTCCCTAGGATTTGTATTATGCACTTAGCGTGCGTGTGGTCAATATTCTGGCATATCGTAAGTATAAACATTACGGCTTGATGTTTGTGTTTTCTTCTTGATTGTTATGTGCGGATCGGGTGGCACGTCGCCACGGGTATATTGTTTGGACCGGCTGGCATGCCGCCGCGGGCATGTTATGTGGACCGGGTTGCACGCTGCAACAGTGTCATGTTGGATCGGGTTGCACGCCGCAACAACGAGACGTTGATCATAGTTTCTTACACTTATTTTGTGTGCCTTGTTTCATCCCTGAGGTAGGTTCACATCATCTATTAGTCCGTTTTATTCGTTACGCGGGCTGGGTATTCCTTCTCCAGAGTTCGTTCTTCCTTATGTGTCACATTCGAGTTGTAGCTTGTTGGCGTATTGTGGGCGTCATATAAGATTTTTGGCAGTGTCTGAGACGACTTATTGCCTGAGCAGCTTGTACTGGGTGAGACGAGATTATCGGACCTGAAATTAGTGCAATCGGATTTATATAAGGTACATTAAAGAGAAAATATCGTTATTCAGTTCAGAATGAGGTAATGGTTCTTGTCAGGAGGAGAGAATCCATGAATTATTGATTCGGTAGGTGGTTATGAGTTTCTACACGTCTTTTTCATCGTGATAATATTGCGAGAATCGGGACAGGGCTCACATATGTTATGAGGCATATTGCGGGCATCAGATTCGTGAAACTTCAACTGTTGTGATCGGAGGATGTATTGTGGGCATTTGAATTCTGCAGTTCATGATGTGAATTCAGCAAGGTGTATGATTATGTTTTTGTACAGTGCGTGGTGATTGGTACGGTGTTCGTATGTTAGAATCAGGTCTTGTAGAGAAATTCGGAGGTTGAAATTTGATTCTAAGGCTTATTGACTAAATAAACGGGAGGATCTTTAGTCTGACTCGAGCTAATGTATTCAACTGGATTGTGGTGGCATGGGTAAGTGCACGAGGTGTTAAACAGTAATTTTAGACAACTTTGGAGCAGTCCCTAGCACGATCGAAGACGAACGTATGTTTAAGTGGGGGAGAATGTAACGACTTGACACGTCATTTTGAGCTCTGGCGCATCGTTCAACGGTTTGAGGCCTTGAGTAGCTTCACTTCAGGTATTATGACTTTTATGTGTAGTCGGAATTGAATTTCAAAAAGTTCGGGATTGATTTGGAAAGAAAATTCTAATTTCGAAAGCTTTAAGTTGGAAGAATTGGCTAAGATTTGACTTTTGAGTAAACGATCTCAGAATCGGGATTTGAAGGTTCCAACAGGTTCGTATGAAGATCTCAGTTGGATGATTTCGACGTTTATTATAGAAAGTTAACATTTTGAAAGTTTAAGGATTTCCTATGTTTGGTCTGAAGTGTGCTTTGGTGTAATCGATGTCCGTTTGGGATTCCGAGCCTTGGAATAGATTCGTATCATGATTTGTGACCTGTGCGCAAAGTTTGGCATCATTCCGGAATGTTTTGATATGAATCGGACGCGTTCGTCGAAGTTAAAGGTTTGAAAGTTTAAGAAGGTTTTAATCGTCGATCCGTAATTTTGATGTTGTTTGGCGCGATTTGAGGCCTCGACTAAGTTCGTAATGTGTATTGGGACGCGTTGGTATAATTGGTTAAGGTCCGAAGGGCCTCGGGCGGATACCGGATGGTTAACAGATCAATTTTTGGACTAAGGGAATGTTGGGTTTTTCTAGCTGCTGGTGCGATTGCTTCTGCGGAAGTTGGGTCACAGAAGCGACATCGCAGAAGCGACATCTCAGAAGCGACATCGCAGAAGCGAGGGTCACGCCACAGAAGCGGCTGGGAGTTGAACTGGCTGAGGTCACAGGTGCGAAGAAATTCTCGCACCTGCGTGATCACAGATGCGACCAGTGGAGCATAGGTGCGGTCCTTGCTGGGGAGGCTGGGACCGCATATGCGGTCGAATTTCTGCAGAAGCGGGACCGCACCTGCGGATGAAGCATCGCAGAAGCGGGACCGCACCTGCTGATGAAGCATCGCAGAAGTGAAGGCGCAGAAGCGCTGAAGGGAGTCGCAGAAGCGGCTAATGTTCTGCAGATGCGAGATGTCGCTAGGCAATAAGGTTTTATAAAAATGGGATTTGGCCCCTTTTCTTCCATTTTCACTTGGTTGGGGCGATTTTTGAGAGCTTCAAGGGAGATTTTCGTCGAGCAACACAAGGTAAGTGATTCCCACCTATTACAAGTTAAATGTATGGTTTGTATATGGATTTAAGCATGAAAATTAGTAGAAATGTGAGATTTTGATAGAAAGCCGAAAAATTGGTATTTTTGGATTTTGACCACGAAATTAGACATGAAATTATGAATAAATCATATATTTGAGTTTGCGGTATTATGGGTAAAGTTAATCTTTGAAAATTTTCGGAATCCGGGCATGTGGGCTCGAGGGTTAGCTTTATCGACTTTTAGAGCGGAGTTAAAAATTATTTAAATTGATTAATTATGGGTTTAGAATATATTTTGATTGGGTTGCACATTGTTTGAATAGTTTTGGATCGACAGGCTTTGGTTTGAGGTGTTAGAGAGGCTTTGGAGCCGGTTATGGAACTTCGGAGCGAGGTAAGTCTCCTGTCTAACCTTATGAGGGGGAAACTACCCCTAGGTTTTATTGTTATGTGCAACTAGTTGTGGGTGCTACGTATGCACGAGGTGACGAGAGTCCGTACGCAGCTAAAGCATATTTATGTCAGAGTAGACTTAGGACTTATTTGAATTCGTTCTGCTAGCTTAATTAATTAAAGTTATAACTGAATTTGATATAGGAGATAAATGTATGTATAATAGGCCGAGCCCTAACACTTCGAGTTGTGGGAAAGTTATTTGAGAAGCGTAAAGATTATATTCGTTATGTGCTCATGTACTGTATTGTAAACACGTGTCTTATAATTCGGTAACTTTCTTCCTTTTTGTTGTGAAGCAGGCCGAACGCCTCGATAGTATATAGATGCATCTATGGTTTGTGCTGCACGATCCTCGGTAATGTACACATTATTCCAGATCGGGCCGAACGACCTCGGCAGAATCGTGCATTATATCGCTAGTAGCCTGAATATTCACGAGCTAATCTCTCCACTGATGCCCGGCGTTTATACGGTATTCTTTATTTATTTGGTAATGACACTTGACATTTTCTGAGCTGCTAATGTAGAATACAAGATTTAGAAATTTTGCTTTAAAAGAAGTAATTGGAAGATTATGTAACTTACAGATTTACCCCATCATTGCCGTATGCCTCATATCTACTTATGTTTTATTATATTGCTTTATTGGACCTTTAGTAAGATTCGATGTCGACCCCTCGTCACTACTTCTCCGGGGTTAGGCTAGATACTTACTGGATACGCGTTGATTTATGTATTCATGCTGCAGTTCTGCACTAAATGTGCAGGATCTAACATGTTTATTGATGATAACCTTGGCGCGTAGGCGTACCCGTTGGGGAGACTTCATGTGAGCTACATTCCAGGCTACGCATCTCACTCCACCAAGTCTCAATTGTACTATCTATTTTATTCTGTCTTATTATATTCGGGACAGATATTATATTATTATTGTACTCCTTAGAAAACGCTCATGCACTTGTAACATCGGGTTTTGGGGGTTTCTATGAGTTGTTCGTTATTGTAGTCGTGTAAATTTTATTTAATATGATTTAATTGAGGAAAAATTATGTTTTTAAAACATAAAAATGAGTAATTAAATTGATCAATCACCGTTGACTTGTCTGACGACAATGTTAAGCGCCATCACGACCTTTAGTGGATTTTGGGTCGCACTCGGTATACAAACTTTTAATTCTTTTCCTTAGACAATTCTAACTTTTTGTTTCTCATTCCAAAAGCAGATTCAGAACCCACTATCATCACCATCATTTTCCTAATTCGATGACTCTGTCTCGACATCCCTACTTAAAAAAATAACCTGAGTAAACTCACCATCGTTATCCTCTTTTAACTTTTCCTTTTCCCTACCCTCAAAGGCAAACTCAAACTCACTGTTATCATTGTCTTTCTCCTTAATTTTACTCAATAATTTATTAAATAATTATATATTAAATAAAGCTACATTTTCATACTTTCCTTAGGTTTTGACGGATGTCGTCTTTTAATCTCTTTCTAATTTTTTGTGACTGTATTTCATCAACTATCTTTACGTATTCCAAGTTACACTAAGTTATGCAATCATTTTTTTGCTTATCATGAATAAAGTTAAAGGAGTACTTATTCTCCAAAACTCCAGGCAATTTTAATTATAAACAAGTGGTCTTACCTAAATTTTAGTCCTTTAGAATTTATATCTATCTATATCTATACAACAACAATAACAAACCCAGTAGTTTTTCACAAGTGGAGTTTGGGAAGGATAAGATGTACACAGCCTTATCCTTACCCCTGGAAGGACAGAAAAGCTATTTTCGATAGACCATCGGCTAGAAAACGACTGCAAAAAAAAAAGATAATTGCACCAAGTAGGAATAACAGCAAGATGTAATAAGATCGAATCCAAGAATGCAGTCAAACTCTAGGTAGTAATATCCATCTATGAATAAAAGATATCATACTAACATTAATGCTAGCGAACAGAATATGACAAAGAGAAACACTCGACTACCTACGAACCTTCTACCCTAATCTCTGACCTCCACACCCTCCTGTCTAGGGCCATATCCTCAGTCAGCTCCAGCTGCGTTATGTCCCGCCTAATAACCTCTCCCTAAGACTTCTTAGGCCTACTCTACCTTCCTGCTGCCCACCAACCCTAACCGCTCGCACCTTGTAACTGGGGCTTCTATGCTTCTCTCTTAACATGTCCGAACCATCTCAACCTCGCCTCCCGCATCTTATCCTCCACAGGGGCCACTCCCATCTTTTTCCGAATAACTTTATTCCTAATCTTATCCAATCGGGTATGCCCACACATCCACCTCAACATCCTCATCTCAGTTACTTTTAGCTTCTGGGTATGAGAGTTCTTGACCGGCCAACACTCTACTCCATATAACATAGTCGGTCTAACTACAACCTTGTAAAACTTACCTTTAAGTCTCAGCGGCCCATTCTTATCACACAAGACACGGGAAGCGAGCCTGCACTTCATCCATCCTGCTCCGATACGATGTGTGACATCTTCATCAATCTCCCCGTTACCTTATATTATAGATCCGAGATACTTGAAACTACCTCTCTTGGGGTTGACTTGCGCATCAAGCTTCACCTCCATATCTCCTTCATGGGTACCGTTGCTGAACTTGTACTCTATGTATTCTGTCTTGGACCTGCTCAACTTGAAACCCTTAGATTCTAGGGTCTGCCTCCAAACCTCCAGCCTCTTATTAACACCATTCCGCGCCTCGTCAATTAAAATGATGTCATCAGCAAATAACATACACCATGACACCTCACTTTGAATGTGTCTCGTCAATGCATCCATCGTTAAGGAAAATAGAAATGGACTAAGAGCTGATCCCTAGTGCAACCCCATCATAACCGGAAAGTATTCTGAGTCTCCTCCTGCTGTCCTAACCCGAGTCTAACTTCATCATACATGTCCTTAATCACCCTAATGTAGGCTACTGGGACCCCTTTAGCCTCCAAGCATCTCCAGAGCACCTCTCTCGGGATGTTGTCATATGCTTTCTCAAGGTCAATGAACACCATGTGCAAGTCCTTCTTCATCTTCCTATACGTCTCTACCAATCTCCTCACAATGTGAATGATTTCCATAGTCGAATGCCCCGGCATGAAACCGAAGTGGTTCTCAGAAATGGACACACTGGTTCTCACCCTCACGTCAACCACCCTCTCCTAAACTTTCATAGTATGGCCGAGCAACTTAATCCCTTTATAATTATTGCAACTTTGGATATCGACTTTGTTTTTATATAGAGGAATCATCGTACTCCACCTTCATTCATCGGGCATTTTCTTCGTCCTAAAAATGACGCTGAACAACCTAGTGAGCCACTCCGAACCTGCCCTACCAGCATTCTTCTAAAATTCCACAAGTTTTTCATCTGGCCCAGTAGCTCTGCCCCTATGCATCTTACACATAGCCCCCTCAACCTCCTCTACTCTTATGCGCCCACAATACCCGAAATCCCGGCGCATCTCGAAATACCTGTAGCGAAATATAGTTTGCCTCCCTTTAATATAGATTTTACACTAGATTAAATCATCGCTTAAGTATTTTTTAATATTTAGGAATTTAAAATCAATTAGAATTTTGTTAATTAAATCTTTTTTTATTTACTCATAATATTTATGCATTTAATATCAATTAATATTTTATTTACATAAATATAAATCCGTTCTTTATTTGAATTATATTTTTTTAGAAATTGTTACTCAAGTTTTGAATCTTCTAAATTAATAGCCGAGCAATTCTTGTCATTAATTTAAGGCGGAATAGCTTATAGACCCTTTTAGTTGTTCGCGTTTATTATTTCGGTTCTTATACTCAATAGTTTGTCAAGTGAATATTTATACTTGTTCAAAATAAATTTTTAAATACATCTACTTATTGACCGAGTTTATGCGACATTAATATAAATGAGTTGGATGAAATGTGTAATACACACGCGCATAAGGGGCGTGAATTCATTTAAAAAGTACAAAAATCAGATCTATGAATAAAAATTAAGAAGAAAAAGGCGAAAAAAATAAAATCGAAAGCAGCCAAATTCCACCAAAAAAAATCGAAAGCACCCCAAAACCAGTCTGCTGCTACGGCCCCTAGCCCTCCTCCTCCCTTCCACCACTACCTACCAAAATTTCACATGTTTCTTCCTCCAACCACCAAAATTATTAAATTCAAGAAAACCCCACAAAAGAAAATGAATAAATAATTTCTTTAGCAACCCTCTTTGCACACACACTCGCCAAACCCCTACAAAAGGGTGGATAGGGTGGGGTGGAGACAATAAGATAAATAGTAAATTAGAGAGTGAGATTTCTGAGACTAGGAGAAGAATCAAGCACCCCGGATCATAAAAACATTGGGATTTGGTGATTTCTAAATTTTAATCCTATTTCTTGTGTTCTTATCAAAGAGAAGCAAAGTTGTTTAGAATTTCATAGATAATAATGAAGAAAATTAAACAACAAAAGAAAACAGAAGAAAAAGAATAGCTATATTTTTTTTTTAACCTAGTCCCTAAAAGAACTCCAAGAGCCAATTCGCAGCTGCTGCCTCCTGGGGAGTGAAAATTTGGGTTTTGAAGCAATTGTTTCGCGTTGAACAAGATGAGGAATGAATTTGAGATGCGGTAAATTTGGATTTTGAAGCGGTAGTAGATTTTGTTAAAGATGGGTGAATTTGAGTTTCTTTTTTTTTTTTTAAAGTAGTTTTTTTTTTTAAAAAAAAACAGTCTTGATAAAAATAAAAAAATGTTGTAGCATATTTTATCTATGTGGATATTAACATTAAAAATTGTAGAACCGAGATAATAAATACAAACAAATATAAATGTCTACCAAACTATTCTACCGTAATTTAAAGATGTATTGTCAAGACTATTTAGAGCAGATTAGTTGGCCGCAAACAATAGAACTTTAGTACTAAAAATTTATTTTAGACTAACATTTGAATTTTTTTATTACGTACAATCAGAGATGCAATAGATTTGTTTAAAAGAATTTAGTTTAATCTTTACCAAGAGTGAAGAACTTTTACAGTTCCTGCATAATCAAGAAGAATACTATAATTAATGCATTAATAAACCCATATCATATATGGATCTTTAATAGGTTACAAATGGGTTAATTTTCTACACTATATTTTTCAACCTAGTACGCTCTACCTTATTTGACGCTCGATTCACAATATCGGACCATGGATAACAACCAATTGTGCATTCAATAGCTTTTAGATAAATTTCTCTTTGATTGTTGTTCCTTCTCTAAGACCAATTTGGAACTTACATTTTTGTGCATTGTAGATTTATTGAATACAAATCATATTTAATTCTACTTTGATTGGATGTCCCCGAAAGGGTAAAATCATAGTTGAACCAAAGTCTTATTTATTAGGCAAAAGAACTAAAAATTATAGTTTTATCCTAAAAGGAACTCTTTCCTTAAAGAAGGTCACAAAAAATATTGCATTATTACATGATATTTGAGTATAAATTAATATATCATTATATTATATTTGAGATACTAAAATAATTACACAACTCATGTATTAGAGTTGTGATAAGGTATTAGAGTACTTCTGTGACACGTAATTTTTTCTTTATTAAGTTAGGCTAAATAGTATCACTATTTTTCATTTTCAAGAGCTTGTGTTTTTTAAAACTTAATTTATAACTTAAACACATAGTTTAATAATATTTGTGTACAACAATAACAACAAACCCAGTAGTTTCTCAAAAGTGGGGTCTGGGGAGGGATAAGATGTACGCAGCCTTACTCCTACCCCTACCCTGGAAGGGCAGAGAGGTTGTTTCCGATAGACCCTCGGCTAGAGAACGACTGAAAAAGAAAAGGTGATTTCAACGAGTAAGAATAACAACAAGATAAAATAAGATTGAGTCAAAGATGTAGTCAAACTCGAGGTAGTGATAGACATTTATGGATAAAAGATATCATACTAACACTATGCTAGCGAATTGAGTAAGACAAAGAGAAACGCTCGACTACCTACGAACCTTCTACCCTAATCTTTGACCTGAGTCTAGGGCCATGTCCTCAGTCAGCTCCAGCTGCGCTATGTTCCGCCTAATAACCTCTCCCTAAGACTTCTTAGGCCTACCTCTACCCTTCTAGCTGGAGCTTCGATACTTCTCCTTTTAACATGCCCGAACCATCTCAACCTCGCCTCCTGCATCTTATCCTCCACAGGGCCACTCCCACCTTTTCTCGAATAACTTTATTCCTAATCTTATCCAACCGGGTATGCCTACATATCCACCTCAACATCCTCATTTCAGCTACTTTTAGCTTCTGGGTATGAGAGTTCTTGACCGGCTAACACTCTGCTCCATACAACATAGTCGGTCTAACTACAACCTTGTAGAACTTACCTATTTTTGTGTAATTTTTAGAATTTTATACTTATTGATATAGAGTACACACACAATGTGCGTACCCTAAAGCTGTTTTATATTAAAAGTACAAAGGACCTTAGTGAAATATCACTTGCCTTTTCTGTCCTTAAAAAATAGATTTCATACTGGAGAAATACGGCATTATCATAGTAAGAAAACATGGCTAGTAGATAACTATTTTGTTTGTAATATTAATTTCTAATATTAACTAACTAAAAATTTTCTTATTAAATCTTTTCTTATTTGAAAGATGTAACAAGTCGCAATATTAAGAATTTTTAAACCAAGTAAGATTTTATCTTTTATAAACCTCATTTAAATTGTGCAACTATTTTTCTTAATATCTAATCCTTTCGCGTTTTCAAGGTTTTAAACGTTACAGATCGTTATTAAGGCTTTTATTTTCAAGTTTTTTGTCTTTATTTTATTTTTGAATTTATTTACATAATCGTTCTTAAAATTAATTTAAATAGCAATAAGTTTATAATAAATATATGAATATAGTACATACAAAAAAAATGAATTTATTTTATGGTCTCCTATGTAATTATTAATTTGCCACGCGTATTCTTAATCATGTAAGAACTAATAAGAGTCCTACTTCTTCCCTTTAAGTTTCCTAGAATTTATGATCGTTTTAACTAATCTGGAATCATTTGACAACCATCTATTTCCAAGTTTTTGTCTTTTTTTTTTGTTAGATTTATTTTAGTCATATTAGACCAAATTAGATGCTAGATAATAATGTTAGATAGCAACCACTTTACAATATTATGATCTTAATAATCAATAAAAACCTTTATTTCTTTGTTTGGTTATGATAGGAAAGCAGTAAATTATTAACCACTTTCCTCTTTTTAAATACAAAATTAATGATGATAATTTGATAAAACTTCTTAATGGTCCTGTTGATTTGTAGATGTGATAATAATTAAAATTAGCAAGATTGTCCCAAGGAGATAAAAGTAATATTTCTATTTTTCCTTATATTTGGTTAATATATTAAGAATATATTTTAATGATATATAAGACCTTCAAATCTCAAGAATTTAATATTTTAAGTTTCAGATAAATTAATGTTAAAGTTTACAAATGAATTTTCATGCTTATTTAAGTCATCTAGTATTACGTTAACTAAATAAGATTAATATTCGTCATTTTTCAGAGCTTATATTTTTAAAATTTTATTTATAACTCAAACACATTGTTTAATAATATTTATACTCATTGATATAAGGTACACGCATACCACATATTTTCTAAAACTAGTATACAACAAATATATATATATATATATATATATTTGTATTCATATTGATCGGAAAAGAGAATTGTTTATTTAAACATTACTAGAATTAAAAAAATATCTTTAAATACAGATAAACAGATAGAATAATGTGAAGTTGTCAATGGCGCTGGTTGTATATGGCAAATCAGCCCATTCTTTTCTTTTTTTGTTTTCTTCCGTTTTTTTGTTCCCCTCTATGTTTTTTCTCCTTCATTTATCGCACCCACGAGTTGGAATTCAATGGAGCAATAATGTTGCTCCTCTTTATTTATCGCACCCCAAAAGAATTCATGGCTAATGGAAATAAATTTCTTTTGTCTCAGTATCAAACCACCGAAAATTGTTTCACTACAAATAATTGTAACGATTCGATTGATCATTTTGAGCTCTAACATGTAGTTCGATGGTTTGAGATCTTAAGTAGCTTTACCTTATGTACTATGACTTGTACGTGTAGTCTGTTTTGATTTTCGAGAAGTTCGGAGTTGATTTGGAAGAATAATTCTCAATTCTGAAACTTTAAGTTGGAAGAATTGACCAAGGTTTGACTTTTGAGCAAACAACCGGAATTAGGATTTGAAGATTCCTATAGCTTCGTAAGGTGATTTCGGACTTGGGCGTATGTTCAGGTAGAATATCTGGTGGTCCGAAAGTGATTCTGTGCTTATTATCCGAAGTTTTTATTTTGGAAGGTTTTGAATTAGCTAAGTTTGACTTAGAGTGGACTTTGGTATTATCGGACTTTGGACGGTGTTTCGGGACCTTGGACAAGTTTACTTAGTTAATTGTAACTTGTATGTGAAGTTTGGCCGTGATCTGGAATGTTAAAGTGTGATGCAGACGCGTTCGGTGAAAGGTTTGAAAGCTTAAAGAAGGATTTTGATCGTCGATTGTGGTTCTGATGTTATTCTTGGCGTTTTGAGCCTTTGGATAAGTTTGGATGAGGTATGAGGACCGGTTGGTATGAGTGAACGGGGTCCCCGGGGCCTCGGGTGTATTTTCGGGTGGTTTAAGACCAAGTTGGTGAGTTTTGATGTTGCTGAATGCTAGTGGTTTTGTTCTTTGTGAATGCGGTGGGAAGCACGGGTTCACGATGAAGGATTTGAGGAGGAGGTCATTTGTGCTTCGCGTTCTCGATGAATTGGGCAGTGGTGCTCCGCATTCGCGATAGCCAGGTCGCGTTCGCGAAATAGAAGCTGGGCCTGGAGACTTGACCTTCGCGTTCGCAGAGGCGTGGTCGCGTTCGCGTAGGGACGGCCTGGTAAGGCATCACATTCGCAGATCTAGTCTCGCGATCGCGAAGAGGATTTTGGAGCAGGAGCTAAGTTGCTTCGCAAACGCGAGGCACATGCCGCGTTCGCGAAGAGTAATGCCTAGGCAGACCTTATAAGTTGAAATTTCGGGATTTCTTCTCATTTTTCATTTGGGATCAATTGAAGCCGACTTTAGGGGAGATTTTGAAGGACTATTCACCCACCTTTTGAGGGTAAGTCTTTCTAACCCACTTTTCACGAATATGTATGAATCTAGGCTTGTAAATTCGAGATTTGAGGTGGCTAATGTGAAATTTTTGGAAGAAAACCTAGAAATAATATTTTTGAGTTTTGACCAGGAAATTGCACATAGAATTTAGAGTAAATTATATATTTGAGTTCGTTATGAGTGGTAGAATTTAAGTTCGTTATGAGTGGTAGAATTTATCTTCGAGAATTTTTAGAATTCGAGCGCGTGGTCTGATCTTATCCAATTTCACACCTCAATTCAGGGTTATGAAAACGGTCGATGCAATAAAAGTACCCAACAAGAGTCGGGGTCGAATTCCACAGGGAGCTATAGATGGGAGTTAGTAGTATATATCGTAGCGTGTGAATTTAAATATGTCAATTTACTCTTCCGCATAATTTGATTGTTTTAAAGTCTAATTTAAACTGCGATTGCAGGTTGAGAAATAAAACTAGGAGGTTGTTTTTATTGTTTTTCAAATGTTGTAAAAAGCCTAGAGCTATGACCTTCACCTAGGTGTTTGCCTAATGGGATATAAATTTTAAGCTTGTTTTATAGGTCGGGGTGTATTATAGCTATCAACACTCAATTACCCACTCAATACCTCTCGGTCAGAGAGTGATTTTGCGCAATTTGGCTTTCTCAAGTCCAAATGGGTATTGAACAAAACGGTTGATAAAAAGCTCAAGTATGGTTATCACTATCTCTAGGTTGAACCCTTTAATTGGGATTATCAATCTTTCGATTGACCCAATTTCTTGTTAGCCAAATTTTCCTAGACTAAGTCTCTATTTCTCAAGTAGAGACCAAGTCAAACAGGCATGAACTAATTTTTGCAACCATTAATTCCACAAATAAAAGCAAGAACAAGGCTAACTAATAAACACCCAACCATAAACAAGCATTAAATTAAACAACCATTAAGTTTACACACTAAGGTTGGGTCACAACCCTAGTGAAAATCTAGCTGCTCATGCTTAAAATGGAAGAAATAGAAGAAGAAATGATAGTTAAACTCATATTGCAAGATTAAAATGATAAAATCAATGTTAAGATAGCTCAAATTATGAAAAACTACTAAAAGAAGTAAAAGGAAACGGCTACTGTAGCAGCTGATGTCAAAAGTTGACCTAAAAATGTGAAACTCGTCTATTTATACAGGGCTAGAAATTTAGGGCAAAAATGCCCTTCGGGAGGTTCTGCGGCCGCACAATTCCATGTGCGGTCCGCACTTTTCTTCAACTTGTCAGGATTGGAAGTTCTGTGCCGCATAATTTTGATCTGCGGCCGTACTGCACTCTTTCTGCGGTCCGCAGATTTGTATGTGCGGCTGCATCTTCCTCTTCTGCGGTCCGCACTTTTGCATCTGCGGTCCGCACTTGGAATGCATATTCTCTGAAATTTGCTCCTGGTGCAGCTTTTGCAGCCGCACAATTCATGTGCGGACCGCACTTTGCACCAAACGCTGATTGCTTTTCCTATATAACCTGCATCCACAGATGTATTCTGCGGTCCGCACTTCTGAGCTTTTGTGCCTTTTCCTTGAGTTCATATTACTCCTTTTTGAGTTGGATTTCATCTCGGGAGTTCATCTTCAGATATTCCTGCAATTAAGCACATTTCATTAGTTTTCGGAAACACAATTAAATGCTTTGGACTAAAACAAAAGCTAAAAGGCACTAATAAGTAGTCAAAATCCCCACTTATCAACTCCCCCAAACTTAAGTCTTTGCTTGTCCTCAAGCAAATAAATTAGTTCCCACCTCCACAAGTTAAGGACCAATCCAGCTAATCAAAAATGAGTCGTTCACACATCAATTGGGACCAATAATTTTCCACACCACTTATGAATTATCAACAAGGCAACAAGTTAAGCTTTTATGCACAAATAGTTCTAATGTGACACTTGAGCATCAAGAGTTGACTTTATTCATCAAGGACGCTCGCTCTTTCATGTAGGTCGTTGTGGATCCCAAATTCCTCCTCCTCTACTCTCCGTTTGCCTATCTCACTTAAGAATTTTAGCACTCAATCTAAGATTTTCAAAAGGCTCGCTCATCTCTCTCAAAAGAATGTCGCAAGTACGACATTATGTACCATAGGCTTGCCCCTCATGTAGATCACCACTAATGTAAGCTCACTCGACTTGAAATCATGTAGGGCTTTTTCGGAATGCAATGAAGGCTTTTGGACTAAGGTTGGATATGCTATGATAGAACGAGTTCATCTTTCCTTAAGCACTCCATTTTCTGTTATCGGCTCATGCTTTGCCAATTCTTTGAGGCATTTTCTTTTTCTTGGGTTAACTAAAGAGACTTAACATCACTCATTCTTGATCATGACATTCATTTTCTCCCTCTTTGGTTTCTCCATGCTTTGCATCATTATTTTTCTCTGAATCCTTTCAACTCTTCAACTTATTCACTTTCTTTTTGCATTTTTCTTTTTGTTCTTTCCTTTTCTTGCCTTTCCTTCTCTTCATTTCTTTTCTCTTTTATTTCCTTGATACCTCTTTCAAGTTCCTCGTCTCTCCCCCAAATTTACGTTTTTAGCCAATTGTTGCACAAGAGTTTTCAGGAAACTGGGTGCCAAGAGAGGGTCACGACAAAACGGGTAAAGGCTTGTAACATGGTTATCAAATGAGAAAGGATTTAGGCTTAAATGGGTTGACTAAGGATAACAACATTGGTGGGAAATGGAAAAACTTCAAGCGGGTCAAGGAGAGCCTACAATCACTCTCTAGCCAAGCAAAACTTAAAATTTCGCCTAGAAACACATTCGGGACAAGTTCTAGACCATTCGCATGGGTACTTGGACTTGCAACAACAACATCTCACCTCTCACGCAACTGGATTGTTAAAGAGGATAGAGTCAAGGGCCACAACGACCATATTCAAAATTGAAAATCACTATGGTTCGATTAAACCACTCTATGATTGTCTAAGTCAACACAAGAGTCACAAGGTCACTAACTAGAGCTATTTCATTCCAAAAACCTTATTTTTAACCATAAGCACGTAGTTAAGTGTGTTAGTACCAAGTGAAGCATGTTTAACTCTTCGAGCATGACTTAACTAGGTCTTTTTATTCATTACTACAACTATTATTACCTAAACACCAAAACAGACTCAATTCCTTAAGAAGGTTGTCACGCCATCCATCGTTAAGAAAAGTCACCCGGTTCACACAAAAACCACCTTTGGAAAGAACCATGGAATTAAGAAAACCAAAGGCTTATTAACCACTAAAACATAAAAAGAAGCTATTAACTCAAAAAAGAAGCTACTAATTCAAAAAAGAAACAAACATAGAGATAAAGAACCTACAAATTAAAAAAAAACTATTGAAAGCATTACGAATATACATAATGAGAGATAAGAGAGAATATATACATAATGAGAAAGAAGAAGAAAATAGTAATAAACTAATTACAAGACAAATGTCTCATAGTTAGCAAAATGCATAATCATAAAAATGTGTCAAAGAAACTCCACCTCCCGAATAAAAATAAGCATTATCCCCAATGCTTAATAAAATAAGAGTAAAAGAAGGGTGAGAGTGAAGAAAACTTCCTATGGATCTGTGGCCATCTCTGTGTCCCCAGCAATGGCACCAACATCCTCAAGCTCCGGGAGTGGCTGGGTTGGTAAACATCTGATGGACTGCCTCAGCAGTAGTGTCTGCCTCTTCAGATTGGCCAGCTGGTGCTGTAGGTGCTATAATATCAGGGCCTGGATGGTGATGGTCAATCAACATTTCAAATGGAATGTCTCTGGCTGCTGCAAGCTTGGTAACCTTGCTCCAAAGCTCGTCCACTGACTTCTTAGAGGCTTGCCGCTTTCTCATCTTCTTTACCTTTTTACCCAACTCTTCGATCATCGACCCACCATGATTGTGTTCTGATTTTCCAGGAGCTTCTTCAAAGTTTCCTCAACTGTAGGGGAATCTAGTGTGCCGGAATGGATGACTGTGCTGCAATATGACTGGATATGTCAGATAGTTTTGTAGTAGCTGTCTATATCCAATTGTTAAGGCTCGCTAGTGTCTGGGAGACTCACAGCGCAGAAAGTGGAGCAGAGGGCATAGACACCGACTTCAAAGCCGAGATGGAAGGCACTAAGATCGAAGGTGGAGGCATGGCAGCTGCACTGGCTGAAGGCTCTGCTGAAGTGGAAGGCATATCTACTGACTTGACAGCTATCACTGATGGCTCATCAGACTGGCCCACGGTAGTAGTCGGCTGACCCTTTCTCTTCGGGTTGTGTGCATCCATCAGAGAATACCAAGAGAAAGGCTTCTTAGCCCGAACCTTCATGTTAAAATCTCTCGGCTCCACCTCTGCATCCGTAAGGAACTCAGTGATGGTGTTGGGATACGGGTAGGAGGTATCAGCTTGCTTGGCGACCACAGACATGTTGGCCGACATCACGACACCTACATTGATCGGGTACCCGGCCATAATGGAGGCGACTTGAACTGCCCACGGAATAGGGAGGTTGGTTTTCATTCTGGCACGGGTCTAGTCTGCTGCACACGAAGGTCTGCCATCCCTTCGCCTTGAAGTTTAAGGTGTTCCGCTGAATAGGAACCCCCTACTGTGATCCATGGTGGAGGTGGCCCCGGGGCTGCAAGAATCTCAGCTAGCCATGGGCGAGCTGCATCACCCATCTCCAGCTTCTTAAAGTACTGTGCCGGCTCAACATCCTCAAACCCCAAATAGGAGTTCAGTGTGTGTTGGTCAAATCTCACCTTCAGATTCCTCACTTTTGTCACTTTGGTCCCTTTCTTTATATATGCCACATTGGCGTAGAACTCCCGGACCAGATACTTCTTGGCGTCAACTACACTCTGGGTGAACCACATCCACCCCTTCCGCTCTTGGAACTATCTCAGTACTGCTAGATTATACTTATCAAGATTTTTAAGTTGGAACTGTCGCTCAAGAGTGAGCAATCTCACTGGCCACCACCAATGGAAGCTAGTGAAGGTAGTTAGACTGACAAAACGGTCCTCCTAGACCTCTTTCTTCCTCGACCTCTCAAGGCCGGCAACTGTAGTATCACCCCCTCGGCCATCATTCGGAATATCATCAACAGTAGCTGTTGTTGCCTTAGGTACAGGTGTAGAAGAAAGTTCCAAAGCTTGTTTGGCACTCTCCGAATCCTCGGAGGTGCTATGTGAGGAGGAAGGCTCGTCTCGGAGTTGATACCTTCCTGGTGGCTATGATTAGACAGCCGGTTGCTCTTGAACTGAGTTTCCCTCTAATGCTTCCCAAGATGGGGCATATGAACTAGATTCGGAGGGTTCTGGATTTCTTCCTCGTCCGGCTGTAGTTTTCTTGGTGAAAATCTTTTGGAGGGAGAGGGGTAAAGTACTTTTGCCTCGACCTCTGGAAGGTTCACCCCACCCCTTTGACGTATCTCCACGCCCTCGAGATCTAACCATTTTCTATAATAAGCAATAGCAGCAGTAAGTTGTAATTCAAGTGCAAACAGATAGTAAACACACAGTGTAGAACATGCTTGCAGGGTGGGGAAGTGCGGTATGCACAATTACAAGTGCAGCTGCAGGCTGGGCTATTCGGACCGCACAATTTGATCTTGCGGCCGAAGAACTGGAACAGTGGTCTGCTTAATTATTTGTGCGACCGCAGAACTAGAGTGCGGTCCTCACTTTTATCATTGCGGCCGCATATTAGATATCCCAAAATTGCCAAATCTCTGATGACAGAAATTAGGTTGTTTTGCAGACGCACTCACTTTTCTATAGTAATGGTGGGATTTCCGTGGTCCATACAATTTCATGTGCGGCCACAGAATCATGCCTTACCGATGACCCTCAATCTCCACTTTTGCGGACAACACAATTTCTTGTGCGGCCGCAGATTTCAAAACAATTACGAGCAGACTTTCCGGGGTTTTCAAGTTTTGCACAAATTCGACATGGTATTAACAATTAAGCATGAAAATTAGTTCACCCATTCCCCATAGAGCAATTAGCAGTTGACCCAACACAGTTTAAACCCCACATGGTGGTAAAATTGAAATCTATTGACAAAAGGCCTAAAACTACCTAACAAATTGTAAATTAAACTAAGAATTGAAGAATTCTACGAGTAATTGAAGCATACCAGATATGAAGCAGTGCAAATGAGTGAACATAGATAGTGATTGAGTGTGGCAGACAATTTAACGGACGATTTCAATGCTTTAGGTTTTTTTGAGTGCTTAGAGAGGGAGAAAAAAATGCACAGTAACCCTAGGGTTACTATTTATACTTGATGGGCTGACTTGAGAGATAAAGTGATGAGTGCGGCCGCAGAATTCCTTCTGTGGCCTGCACTCTATTACCTGGGGGCTCAAATGCCCTTGCTGGTCTGCGGTCCGCAGAATTTGTGGTGCGACTGTAGATCTTTGCTGCAGACCGCAAATTTTAATGTGTGGCCGCACTTTGGCCATTTCTCTGACAGACCAAACTTCAGAGAGTTTGCATTTTTCCTTTTCAAGTTGTGCGTTCCGCACTGTAATTGTGCGGCCGTAGTTGCCTTTTGCTGTAGTGACCAGAATTGTGCGGTCCGTACAATACACATACGGTCGCACTTTTTCCACACTTAGCCAATTTTCTAAGCATAGTTCCTGTAAAGCCCACTCATTCCTGCAACACACTTCAAATCTAGTTAGCACAAAAATAACACCTATCTACAAAGGAAGAAAAGAAAAAGAAAAAGAGACATGGGTTGTCTCCCAAGAAGCGCCTGATTTAACATCGCGGCACGACGCAGATTACCATCACTTCAAATGAATAACTGCCACCACGTGTCCATCATCAACCTTTCCCAGATAATGCTTCACCCGGTGAACATTGATTCGGAATATCTCATCATTTTTGTTCTTCAAGTCCAATGCACCAAAAAGTGTCACACCCACAATTTCAAAGGGACCACTCCATTTACATTTCAGCTTCCCGGGAAACATCTTCAGTCGTGAGTCGAACAATATCGCCTACCTTGAAATCCTTGTTTCGGATGTATTTGTCATGAAGGTATTTCATCTTCTCTTTGTACAAGGACGAACTTGCATAAGCATGGTACCGGAACTCATCCAATTCATTCAAATGTGCAACCCGCAAGTTAGGGGCTGCATCCCAATCAAGATTCAATTTCTTTAAAGCCCACATGGCTTTCTGCTCAACTTCCATTGGAATATGACAAGCTTTGCCAGACACCAACAAGTATGGAGACATCCCGATAGGAGTTTTGAATGCAGTCCGATAAGCCCATAGTGCATCATCAAGCTTCTTTGACCAATCCGTCTGGTTAGCATTCATTGTTTTGGACAAGATACTCTTTATCTCCCGGTTGGAGACTTCCACTTGACCGCTAGCTTGTGGATGATAGGGAGTCGTAAGTTTATGAGTGACACCATACTTGCTAAGCAAAGTGTCAAAAGCCTTGTTGCAAAAATACAACCCCCCCATTGCTTATGATAGCCCGCGGAGTGCCAAATCTTGTAAGAATATTCTTCTTCAAGAACGTGACCACACTTCTCGCTTCATGGTTGGGTAGAACAATGGCCTCAACCCATTTAGACACATAATCAACCGTGACCAAGATGTAGGTGTTTTCTCAAAAACTCACAAAAGGACCCATGGAGTCAATACCCCACACATCAAAGATATCAATCTCCAAATGGTAGTGAGAGGAATTTCATTCTTCTTCAAGATTCCATTGGCCCTTTGGCATTCATCACATCATTTCACCTATATCACTTGCATCTTTGTGAAGAGTGGGCCAATAGAAATCACAACATAGCACTTTGGCTGCCGTTCTTGCTCCGCCATGGTGACCACCATAAGGAGAAGAATGGCAAGCCTCAAGAATAATATTTTGCTCTTCGTCCGGTACACATTTTCTAGTTATTCCATCCGTGCAAATCTGGAAAAGGTATGGCTCGTCCCAATAATAATATTGACAATTCTGTTTGAGCTTCTTCCTTTGATTTGAAGATAACTGCTCCGGGATGATTCTACACACAAGGAAGTTTTCTAGATCCGCAAACCATGTCACCTCCTTCATTGAAATATCCAAGAGTTGCTTGTCAGGAAAGGAGTCATTGATTTCAAGGCCATCATGCGGCCTCCCCTCGTCCTCCAAACGAGACAAGTGGTCCGCCACTTTATTTTCACTCCCTTTTTGATCTTGGATGTCAATATCAAACTCTTGCAACAATAGCACCCATCTCATCAGCCGAGCTTTGGAATCTTTCTTGCTCATAAGATAGCGAAGTGCCACATGATCGGTATGAACAATAACCTTTGCACCCATCAAGTACGGGGAAAACTTCTCAATTGCAAATATAATGGCAAGGAGCTCTTTCTCTGTAACGGTGTAACTGACTTGGGCATCATTCATGGTCTTACTAGCATAGTAGATCGAATGAAAAATCTTGCTGATACGTTGCCCCAAACTGCTCCAACCGCTGTATCACTAGCATCGCACATGAGCTCAAAAGGAATACTCCAATTAGGAGTGGTGATAATCGGAGTGGTTGTCAACTTGAACTTTAACAATTCAAAGGCTCTCATGTAATCATCATTGAAGTGAAATTTAGCATCTTTCTCTAAGAGCTTGCACAATGGGTTTACCACTTTAGAAAAATCCTTTATGAAACGCCGGTAGAACCCCGCGTGACTCAAGAAACTTCTTTAACCTTTCACTGAAGTTGGAGGCGAAAGTTTAGAAATCACCTCTATCTTGGCCTTGTCGACCTTTATGCCATTCTTTGAAATTTTGTGGCCAAGGACAATGCCTTCCTCCACCATGAAATGGCATTTCTCCCAATTTAGCACCAAGTTCATTTCTTCACACCTTGCCAATAATTTATCCAAATTTGCCAAGCAATCATGAAAGGCATCCCTGACTACTGAGAAATCATTCATGGAGAGTTCAAGGTAGTCTTCTACCATATCCGTAATGATCGCCATCCTACACCATTGAAAAGTCGCCGGTGCATTGCGTAAGCCAAATGGCATCCGCTTGAAAGCGAAAGTGCCATAAGGACAAGTGAAAGTTGTTTTCTCTTGATCTTTCAGGGCAATAAGAATTTGGTTGTAGCCCGAATATCCATCTAGAAAGCAATAAAAAGCACGACTGGCCAACCTATCAAGCATTTGGTCAAGGAAGGGGAGTGGAAAATGGTCTTTCCTTCTGACTTTGTTTAGCTTCTGATAGTCCATACACACTCTCCACCCGGTCACCGTTCTTGTGGGAATCAACTCGTTCTTGTCATTGGTGACCACTGTTATGCCCCACCTTTTTGGGACACAGTGCACCGGAGAAGTCTACGAACTTTCAGAAATAGGGTAGACCACCCCGAAATCCAACCATTTGATAATCTCCTTTTTGACCACGTCTTGCGTGGTTTCATTGAGTCTCCTTTGATGTTCAATGGAGGGTTTGACATCTTCCTCCAAGTTAATCTTGTGCATGCAAAATGCGGGGCTTATTCCCCGAATATCTTCCAAAGTCCACCCAATAACTTTCTTCCTTTTGTGGAGCACCGCCAATGTAGAGTCAACCTGCACGTTAGTCAAACAAGAGGAAAGAATAACCGGTAAAGAAGAACAAGGGCCAAGGAATTTATACCTGAGATGTGGAGGCAATGGCTTCAACTCCAAGATAGGAGGCTCTTCAATTGAAGGCTTTGTAGGAGGAGTTTTCCTATTCTCAAGATCCAAGGAAAGTTTCCGGGGTGCATAGCTGTACGACCCCATTCCTTGCAAAGAATTAACACATTCCATGAAGCCATCCATCTCGTCATCATCAAAATTCAGCAAGACGGCCTCCAACATATCACCCACATCAGTCGTGGCACTTGTATCATCAATAAATACATTGATCACCAAGTCCACAAAAAAGCACATTTCATTGCTATTCGGTTGCCGCATAGATTTGCACACGTGGAAAATCACCTTTTTATCACCCACCCGGAAAGTGAGTTCTCCGGCTTCCACATCAACAAGAGCCTTCCTCATAGCAAGGAAAGGTCTTCCAAGAATAATTGGCACCTCATAGTCCATTTTACAATCAAGAATAACAAAATTCACCGGGAGAATGAACTTATCAACACGAACCAATACATCTTCAATCACCCCCAACGGTCTCTTCATTGTACGATCGGCCATTTGTAATCTCATAGATGTGGGTCTTGGTTGCCCAATTCCCAAGGTCATGAAAACTGAATAGGGCATCAAATTTATACTCGCCCCAAGATCACAAAGAGCTTTAGCAAACTCGACACTTCCCATGATACAAGGATTGTGAAAGCGCCGGGATCTTCCAATTTAAGAGCCATCGAATGCACAATTGCACTCACTTAATGAGTGACTTTGATAGTTTTGAAATTCATCAACCGCTTCTTTGTCACCAAGTCCTTCATAAACTTTGCATAACCGGACATTTGCTCCAAGGTTTCAACTAATGGCACATTTATCGAGAGACTCTTCATCATATCAATGAACTTTTTGATTTGATTCTCGCCATTTTTCTTCTCAAGCCTTTGAGGATATGGAGGAGGTGGATTAGGCAATAGTGCCTTAGCCTTTTGTACTACCGGTTCCCGTATGTCAATCACATGCTCCTAGACGGGTTCACTTCCTCTTGAGTCTCTTTCACCGTGTCATCAATGTCAATGCGCACTTCATCATTTTCTTGCACTACATTTGTTGGGATCTCCCCTTCTTCTACCACTTGCTCATCATCCACAAGTTGCCTTTGACTTGAGGTGGGTGCATTCCCACCTCTTCCACTTCTTGTAGTAACGGCCATGGCATGCCCCGTATTGTTCCTTACCCTTCGGGTTTACACCGAATCACTTGGTAGTGCCCCCTTAGGAATAGAATTTAACGCTTGAGAGATTTGCCCCATTTGTACTTCTAAGTTGCGAATCGATGTGTTGTGTGAAGCAAGTTGGGCATCGGAATCGAAATTCTTCTCCATCATTTGCTTGAACATTTTCTCACTACGGCCCATTTCATTGTTGGAAGAACTAGGACTATGGGAAGGACAAGGAGATGGGTTGCTCGGTTGTTGATACATTGGGGGCCTCTGAAAACCCGGCCCCCGATTTCCTTGACTGTTATTCCACCCACCTTGATTATTGCCTCCCCAATTGCTTTGGTTATTATTGTTATGCCAATTCCCTTGATTATTGCTTCCAAGCCTTGATTGTGAGAATTCCAATTGCCTTGATTATTTGAAGGTCTCCATTGTTGTTGACTAGGGCCTTGGAAGTTGTTTCTTTGCCCTTGAACGTTATTCACATATTGGACCTCTTCTTCTTGATCATTATAGGAATCATCTTGATCAAATCCACTATCATCTTACACAAAATTGCACTCTTTGTTGTACTTGTTGACTTCTTGTTCTTCTCTTGTTCACCATCATATTACTCCCTCCATTGCATTGACTTGCCTCGGATTTTGCACTTGTTGAAGTTGAGCCTTTGCCAATTGGTTCATGGTGGTTGTCAACTCGGCTATGGCTTGACCATGGTCATGCAACTCTTTGTAAAGAGGAATCACATTAGGATCACCTTGTGGAACATTGGCTCGAGATTGCCACGCCGATGAAGTATCTGCCGTTTTAGCTAAAATATCACACGCCTCCACATAAGGCGTAGTCATGAAGTTCCCACCGGCAAGTTGATTCACTATACATTAGTTGGTTGTGTTGATCCCCCGATAGAAAGTTTGTTGAATCATGTTCTCCATCATATCATTATTGGGGCACTCTTTTACCATTGTTCTATACCTTTCCCATATCTCGTGTAGTGGTTCGTTGGGCTCTTGCTTGAATGCTAGAATTTCATCCTAAAGAATAGCCATGTGCCCGGGAGAGAAGTACTTAGAAATAAATTTCTCTGCTAGTTCATCCCAAGTATGAATGGAATGATTTGGCAAACATTCCAACCAATATAAAGCTTTCCCCCGTAGAGAGAAGGGAAAAAGCCTTAGCCTCAAAGCATCATCGGAGACATTTGTTTGTTTACTCCCCCAACACGTATCTGCGAACCCCTTCAAGTGTTTATATGCATTTTGACCCGGGGCACCGGTGAAGAACCTTCATTGCTTGAGAAAAGTGAGCATCACGTTGGTTATTTGGAAGTTGCCCGCGCTAATACAAGGAGGGACTATAGCACTTGCATACCCTTCATTCAACAACACCCGGTGTGGAGCCGCTCGTGGTGAAGTTGGGGTGGAGCGGAAAGATTGTCTTGAGGTGCTCGACCTCGTCTATTGGCTTGAGGTTCAAGAGGGACCTCCTCCATTTTATCACCCTCAACATCCACATCCCCAAAGCTATGTTTCCGAGCTCGTTGCAAACACACCTAAGTATATAGCTAACACCGTTTTTAGCTTCCCGGGCACGGTGCCAAAAATTGATCTCGTCTAATTTCACACCTCAATTCAAGGTTATGAAAACGGTCGATGCAATAATAGTACCCAACAAGAGTCGGGGTCGAATTTCGCAGGGAGGTATAGATGGGAGTTAGTAGTATATATCGTAGCATGTGAATTTGAATATCTAAATTTACTCTTCCGCAAAATTTGGTTGTTTTATAGTCTAATTTAAACTACTATTGCAAGTTGAGAAATAAAACTAGGAGGTTGTTTTTATTGTTTTTCAAATGTTGTAAAAATCATAGGGCTCTGACCTTCACCTAGGTATTTGCCTAATGGAATATAAACTTTAAAGCTTATTTTATTGGTTGGGGTGTATTATAGCTATCAACACTCAATTACCCACTCAATACCTCTCGGTTAGAGAGTGATTTTGCGCAATTTGGCTTTCTCAAGTCCAAACGGGTATTGAACAAAATGGTTGATAAAAAGCTCAAGTCGGGTTATTACTATCTCTAGGTTGAACCCTTTAATTGGGATTATCAATCTCTCGATTGACCCAATTTCTTGTTAGCCAAGTTTTCCTAGACTAAGTCTCTATTTCTCAAGTAGAGACCAAGTCAAATAGGCATGAACTAATTTTTGCAACCATTAATTCCCCAAATAAAAGCAAGAGAAAGGCTAAATAATAAACACCCAACCATAAACAAGCATTAAATTAAACACCAATTAAGTTTACACACTAGGGTTGTACACTAGGGTTGGGTCACAACCCTAGTGAAAATCTAGCTACTCATGCTTAAAATGGAAGAATTAGAAGAAGAAATGATAATTAAACTCATATTGCAAGATTAAAATGATAAAATCAATGTTAAGATAGCTCAAATTATGAAAAACTACTAAAAGAAGTAAAAGGAAACGGCTACTGTAGCAGCTGATGTCAAAAGTTGACCTAAAAATGTAAAACTCGTCTACTTATACAGGGCTGGAAATTTCGAACAAAAATGCCGTTTGGGATGCACACTTTTCTTCAACTTGTTAGGATTGGAAGTTTTGCAGTCGCATAATTCTGATCTGCGGCCACACTGCACTCTTTCTGCGATACGCAGATTTGTATCTGCAGCCGCATCTTGCTCTTCTGCGGTTCACACTTTTGCATCTGTGGCCGCATACCTCTTTTTCTGCGGACGCACAATTCTTGTACGGTCCGCACTTCTGGGAGACTTGGAATGCATATTCTCTGAACTTTGCTCCTGGCCCAGCTTTTGTGGCTGCACAATTCATGTGCGGACCGCACTTTGCACCAAACTCTGATGGCTTTTCCTTCATAACCTGCGGCCGCAGATGATTTTCTGCGGTCTGCACTTCTGAGCTTTTGTGCCTTTTATGTCCTTGAGTTTAGATTACTCCTTCTTGAGTTGGATTTCATCTCGGGAGTTCATCTTCCGATATTCCTGCAATTAAGCACATTTCATTAGTTTTTGGGAACACAATTGAACGCTTTTGGACTAAAACAAAAGCTAAAAGGTAATAAGTAGTCAAATCCCCACTTATCATGGTCTCGGGAGTTGATTGTGTTGAATTTTCGTGTAGAGTTATGAATTATTTCTAATTGAGTAAATTACGAGCCTTTGAGTATATTTTGATTGGTTTTGACATTCTTTGACTAGTTTCGTCATTTGGCATTGGTTTGAGGTGTAGAAAGGCATTAGAGCCTGTTATCGGATTTCAGAGCGAGGTATGTCTCCTGTCTAATCTTGTGAGGGAAGATTTATCCCTTAGGTGCTATATTTATTATGTGCTACGTGTTGTGGGAGCTACAACGTATGAGGTGATGAGTGTCCGTGCGTATTCTAGAATTCTTGATTATGTCCGGGTAGACTTAGGCTCACACGATATTTTATTGTACTATTTGAGTTATTCTTGCGTGATTAAATATTTTAATTTACACTTTAGCTTGAGGCTAGAATTGAGTAAGGTATTGGACTTGCTATCTTAGATACTTGACGATCTACTTGATTATTCATGAAAATTATACTTCCTTTGAGAATTTCTCCCGTGTTGTACGAAATTGTCCGAAAATTTCTTGAATTTTACAACTCACACAAGTATTCATGACTGGGGCCAGTGACTCGTCAAAACTTCATATTCTTATGAGATCGGGCTGAATGCCTCAGCAGTACTCTTGTTGGATCGGGTCGTTCGCCTCAGCAATATTATGAGATGCATATATGGATCGGGCCATACGATCTCGTTAGTATACACTATTGTTATAGGATTGGGCCGTACGCCACGACAGGGTATTATTCCTTCACTCTTATGGGATTGGACAGTTCACCTCGCTGAATCGTGCGTAATATTCACTAAGGAGAGTGTATCTATGAACCTATATGACTTGAGACATGATATTTTAGGGGTTATTGACCTGAAATACATTCCATCCGCGATAGTAATCGATATTCGAGGATCTTCTATTTACTCTTTTGTTGAGGATCGTGTTATGTACATGTATTTGTTTTCACTATTTTACTTTCCATGCTTCATACCTGTCTATTTTTATTGTACTTGATTAATTGGACCACTAATAAGTGTTGATGTCAACCCATCGTCACTAGTTCTTCAAGGTTAGGCTAGATACTTACTGGGTATGCGTTGATTTACGTACTCATACTATGCTTTTGCACTAATTGTGTAGGTACTGAGACAGGTACATTTGGGGGTCATCTTGACGCATATGTTCAGCTACTAAGGAGACTTTGTGGTGAGCTGTACTCCATATTACGATCTGCAACAAACTGAGTCGCCGTCTTATTCATTTACTATATCTTGTCTATTTTTATGTTCCAGGCATATGTTGTAGTAGTGTATATTCTAAAAGATGCTCATGCACTTGTGACACCAAGTTTTGGGATTCAGATTTTGTTCTTGTTTGTATTCTATTATGATTTCCTAGTTTATACTTGGACCACATTTGAACATTTAAAAATAATGTCATCAATATTTTCTATGGACACGAACGATTCCGTTCTTTATTCGTTATTTGTTTTGAAATGCATTTTGGATTATCAATTGACATGTTAATTTAATTGTTGGCTTGCTTAATAGTAAGGTTGGGCTCTATCATGGCCTATGGTGGGATTTGGGTTGTGACAATAATTCACACGACTATAGAGTTTAAGCAACACAACAAGACTTGCTTAGTCATATTCTTATTCGAACCAGGATTTGATTTAATTTGCTTTTACATGTGATTCTAAAATTGTGATTTAGCACTATGTTGTGTATTCCTTCGGGGACATCCAATAAAATTTAGCAATATTTTATAAGGCTTTTTGTATATTGCTTTTCCTTGCACTAAAACCAAGAGGGTCATTCTAATGTGTCACGACCCATTCTTACTATAGGCCGTGATGGCGCTCAACGTCGCCGTTAGGCAAGCCAACAATAAAATATCAATTTAATTATTTATTTTGTTGCTTTTGAAATCATAAATTTTATTTAATAAAAAAACTAAGTATAGAAATCCATGGTGATATAAAACATAAATATGAAATGGTGATAATATTAGGCAAAAATGATAAACATCTACTAGAAATTTCCAAAATCCGGTGTCACAAGTGCACGAGCAACCTAGCAGAATATACAACACCCCTATAACTACTGTCTGAAGTAAAATAGACAGAAATACTAAATACAATCAAGGAAGAGACTCCGAGTGCTACAGATGGAGCATGGGAAGCAGCTCACTCCGAATAACGGGGATGCGTGCCCGAATGGCTACCAGATGTACCTACCTCAGAACCTGCACAATTAGTGCAGAAGTGTAGCATGAGTATGTAAATCAACGCGTAGCTAGTGAGTATCTAGTCTAACCTCGAAAAAGTAATGATGAGGGGTCGACATCGACATTTACTAGTGGTTAATAAATAAAATACAAGAATTATTAATAGGCATGAGATATAACAGTAACAATAGAATATGGAACAATAAATAACATGAACCTTTAACATTAAGACAGTTTAATTTCCCCAATATCATGTGCTATCTCAACAAATAAGAACCATCAAGTAAATATTAAATCTCAAGTCAAGAAGGAGATATTATGTATATTTTGACTCCTAGCGATATTACACACGAGTTATGCCGAGGTCGTACGACTCGATCTATAATAATTATGTACATACACTACCGAGGTCGTACCGCCCGATCAATGGATGCATCTCAAATATACTTCTATTTCATAGCACTGCCCGAGGCGTACGGCCTGATCCACAGGAAAAAAGGAACTCTTCGAACTACGGGTCAAACAACTACAATACAAGGATAGGAACATAAAGAGAGTACAATTTTGTTACCAACAATTAAGTATTCCGCCAAAACTCGAGGTGTTGAAGCTCGGCCTAACATAATCCCTAATCAAATTTTAATTATAAATTCAAGTAATTAAACTAACAAATTGAATTAAAATAATTCAAATATTGCATGATAAAGTCCTAAGTCTACCGGGCATAAACATGCTTTTAGCTACTACAGACTCTCGTCACCTCGTGCGTACGTAATACCCAAGACCTTACGAACTCAAATATATAATTTCTACTCAAATTCCATAATCAATTTCGTGGTCAAAACCCATTTTTACCAAATCCTAGGTTTTCCAACAAAATCCCATACTTTGCACATATTCTATGTTAAAATCTACCTATAATCTATGTTTTAAACTCACATTAGATAGAAATCACTTACCTTCAATTGCAAGGTGAAAATCCCTATCCAAGCAACTCTAAAATCGGCCAAGAAATGAGAGAAATGAAGAAAATGACGTAAGTCCTGATTTTTAATAAGTGTTCTCCCCGGTGGTCCTTCTTCGCGATCGTGGAAAGACCCTCGTGATCACGAAGGCAAACCTGCCTGCTGCTCAGAAAATCTTCTTCATGAACGCCGCCAGGTCGATGCAATCACGAAGGCTAGGTCAGCCAATGCATCAACGTGACCAGCCCTTCGTTAACGCGAAGGGCAACGATTTGTTAACCCCTAGACTCAACTCTTTCTACGTGAATGTGGGACTCCATCATGAACGCGATGGCCACTGGTCCCAAGCCTTAGCGAATGCGACCCATCCTTTGCGAACGCAAACCACAAAATGACCTAGCCCCTAAATCCTTCATCGTGAATGCAAGACACCCTCCACGATCACGAAGAAGGAAACCATCACCAATAATTTCTCCAATTTGGTCTTAACTCCGGTTGGTCTGAAACACACCCGAACCACCTGGGACCTTGTCCAACTGCACCAACAAGTTCATAAACATAATTTGGACCTGCTCAAAGTCTCTGAACACATAAAACAACGTCAGAACCAAGAACCGAACCCTCAAACCAAATTAATCAACTTTTGAACTTCAAACTTCTTCAACTAGCTCCAAATGCGATTAGTCATACTTAGACAACTCGAAATACGCACAAGTTATAAATCAGTATACGAACCTATTCCAAGGCTCGGAATCCCAAACAGACATTGATAACACCAAGGTCTACTTCAAACTAAATTTAGGAAACGTTTCCAGTTCACCCGAAACTCATTACGAACATATGCCCAAGTCCAAAATCATCATACAAACCTAGTGGAACCTTCAAATCCCGGTTCCAAGATCGTTTACTCAAAGTGTTGACTCAAGTCAAACTTGGCCATCTCAGGTCACTTTTATGGAATTAAGTGTAACAAATTCAACCCGAACCCTTCCAAAACCAAACTAATCATTCCCACAAGTCATAAATAGTAAAAACATATAACAGAAGTCTTAAATAGGGGAATAGGGATATATAAAGTAAAACGACTAGTCGGGTCGTTACATTCTCCACCTATTAAATAAACGTTCGTCCTCGAATGGGTCTGGCATCATACATGGAGTGCTGAATAAGTGAGGATATTTTCTCCACATGTCCTCCTCGATCTCCCAAGTTGCCTTCTCTACTGGTTGACTCCTCCACTGGACCTCTACTGCTGAAATCTTCTTAGACCTCGCCTAGCGGACTTGCCTGTCAACAATAGCAACTAGCTCCTCCTCATAACCCAAGCTCTCATCTAGCTAACTGTACGATAATCTAACATATGTGACCTGTCGGCATGGTACTTCTAGAACATAGACACGTGGAAAACCAGATGAGCGCCCCATAGACTAGGCGGCAATGAAAGCTTGTAAGCAAATGTAATGACCCGAGCAGTCGTTTTGTGTAATTGCGCCCCATTTTCCCTTTTCATGCTTCACACATGTGTGTTTATGCTTTTATGACTTACGGGGTTTGTTAGTTTCATTATGGGAAGCTTTCAATTTGATTTAGACCCTTGATTCTTGACTTAGAAGTTTTAATTTGAAAATATTGACCAACTTTGGCTTTTGTGAAAACGACCCCGGGACTGTGGTTTTTTGACTTCGATAGCTTCGTATCGTGATTTCGGACTTTGGCATATGCTCGAAATTGATTTTGTAAGTTCGTAGGTTGATTTGCTGAAATATGGCAATTTAAAGTTGAAAAGTTTGACCGTAGGTTGACTTTAGCTATCGAGCTCAGAATTTGATTTTGGGATCTGGAATAAGTCCTTCATGATATTTAGAACTTGTCTACAGAATTTTGGTGTAGTTTGGAGTTGATTTGATAGGATTCAGGGCCTTACTTGTAATTCTAGAAGTTCTTGAAAATTTCTTTGAAAATCATGTGTTTTAGTGTTCGATTCGTAGTGTAGATGTTATTTTGTTTTTTGTTTTGATCGCATGAGCAAGTTTGTATGATATTTTTAGACTTGTGTGGATGTTTGGTTTGGAGCCCCGCGGGCTCGCGTGAGTTTCAGACGCTTAGCAGAGTGTTGTTAGAGTTTAAGTTTGCTGGTTTTTGCACAAGTGCCTCACATCTCGCATTTGTGAGTTTTTGGATCGCAATTGCAATGTTAGGACAAGTCTGCTGGGTTTGCATTTGCGAAACCAATGTTCGCATTTGCTAACCCAGTATTCGCATTTGCGATAGGTACAGGGGGAGAGCTTGTTTGCATTTGCGATCTTCATGGTCGCATTTGTTGAGGTCCAAGATTCGCAATTGTGAACGTTTAATCGCAATTGTGATGACAGCAGAAATGGAAGGTCTTCTCTTTTGTAAGGGATTCACATTTGCGAACCTTAGGCCGCATTTGCGACATTTGCGACTGGACAAAAAGCCAAAGGATGAGATTTTTGTACTCCTTCTCCTATTTTTGAACCCTAGACTCGGTAGGAGGTAATTTGAAGAGGGGATTTTCACCTACAAACCTAGCGTAAGTGATTCTAATCTATTTCTAATCATATTCCATCAACATATCTTAGATTTTAACATCAAAATCATGTGAATCAAAGTAGAAATTTGTGAAACTTTGTCAAGTTTCTGAAAAATAAGAAATTGAGTTTTGAGAGTCAATTTGGACTCGAATTTTGAAACAAATCACATATATGAACTCGTGGGGTCATGGATAGACAGAATCTACAATTGGACCCGGGTTTTGATCGGGGGGGCCCCCGATCGACTTTTGTTGACTTTTTGGGAAAAGTGTAAAGATCAAAGCTTTATTTATTGTAATTATTTTCTCTTGCATTGGTTGATGATATGGAGTTAATTTAGGGTAGATTTGAGCCGTGAGGAGACGAGTTTTAAGGGAAAAGCGATTTCCGAGTGTTGAATTGGCCTAGTCGAGGTGAGTATCTTGCCTAACTTCATGTTGGGGAACTACCACTTAGGATTAGTATTGTTTGATTTAATTGTGCAAAGTGAAATCTGTGTAAGCAAGGTAACGAGTGGGTACACAGGTTGTACGTGGTAGTTGACTGTTTTAGGCTCCTTAAACTATATTCTTACCTTAGTTGAAATGCCATATCAAGTTCTAAATTATCATAGTCAATTTATCCTTAATTATGTTAGACCACCCTTACATGCCTTAATTAACTTGCTTAGTACTTGTTCTACAACCGACTTGCTAAATTGCTCCCATGCTTTAGTTGAACTTATTGTCTCTTTTAATTGTTACATGCTATCTCTTCATTGATAATTAGTATTATTTGAAGTTATTGTCCGTGTTATCTCTTTCCTTATTGATTTTCGTTTGTTGAAGTAATTGTTCATGTTATCCCCTTACTTGTTGATTTCCATTATTTGAGACTTATTGTTAAATATTATCTCTTTCATTGTAAGTTAGTCTCATCTAATATCATGGTTATACATTATTTCTCTCATTGTTGAGTTATTTGGTGTTGAAGTTGTGAAAGCCGGTAATACGTTAAGATGATGTTGGTTATTGTTGAAATATCTATTTTGTTGAGCATTTTTCATGCATAGTTGTTGTTGATATTCTTGTATACGTTGTGGTGAGCCATGGGCTATTATTGTGGAAACATTGACATTGTTGTTGTTGGAAAGTTGTGATATATATGGGCACATGTGGTGTGAATTGTTATTGTGATATGATATTGACGCGCATGCGGCAATATAAAGTGGGACATATGTGTGTGTTACTTGTAGGGGAACTACGTGAAGCCACGCGGTGTCATAAGGTGGGCTAAAGTGCGTGTAGCTAGTTCCAGAAACTATTTTCAAAACCTATTTTCAAATGTAAAGCTCACACGACGGTATAAAGAAAGATTGTGATTGAAATTTAAAAAAGTGAATATGAGGGTACCTCGTTGTGATTCTTGTTGTTATTTCATGTTGCAAAGTGTTTTGGTGGGAATATATCTTGTTGTATCACTCTTATTTGTTCTAGCAGTTATTGTCCGTACATGATCATCGTAGCCTTTAGTTGCTTCTTTCATGCTATTTTCTATTGTTGATTTCCGGTACTAGTTCATGCTATTATCCTATTTCATATCAGTTGTTTCTTCACTTTCCATTACATATTCGTATTACATTTTCATACTGTCTATTTATATCCTAGTAGGTGTCTTGACCTAGCCTCGTCACCACTCTACTGAGATTAGGCTTGATACTTACTGGTCACCATTGTGGTGTACTCATACTACACCTCTGCACATTGTTCTATGCAGATCCAGGTACGCCTGCTCGTGCCGGTCGTTAAAGGTTGTTTGTAGCTGTTGCTTGGAAAACTTCAAGGTGTACTTGCTCCATATCCGCAGGTCTCGGAATCACCTTCCCTGTTTTATTTCCTGTTGTATTTCCTTCACACAGTGATGTATTAGATATTCTAGAGTTATTCTATAGAGCTTATGACTCGGTTCCACCGGTTTTTGGGGTGTGTATTGTGAGATTCTTCTTTCGGAAGGATTTTATCTATTATTCAGTTATTTTTCAGTAACTAATTAATTATATCTGTTCAGTTATTATTATTTGTTAGGTTTACCTAGTCGTAGAGACTAGGTTCCATCACGACATCCAACAAAGGAAACTTGGGGCCGTGATATCAAGGAACTTCTACCCCATCATGCCCATCATTTTCTCAAAGTAGATTCCTTTCTGAGCTCGGATGAAATACTTAGTCAACGCACTTTCATCTAACGGGGATCATGCTCTGGTGACCTCCATCGACGTGCATACTCTTGGAATGATTATGACAGCTTCTTCTACAAGTTTACCAGAGCGAACCTATTAGGGGTAGTTTCTATTTTGAACCGGAAGCGATTCGTCAAATCTTATGCCATATCCTGCCATCCCTCAAGTTTCTGTTATCTTGGCGAGTGTACCAAGTAAGTGACACCCCTGTCAAACTCCTTGAACAGCCTCATCCTCAACTTCTCGTTTCTTCCTACTCCAACTAGCTTATCAAAGTAGGCTCTCAAGTGTGTATGGGGATCACCCGTCCCATATAAGATATCAAATTTTGGAGGCTTGTGCCATATCAGCATGTCTTCATCAGGGTGTATACACAGATCCTCATAATTTACACTTTCGCTCCCTCGAGCGACCTGAAGGTTCTTTATTTATTTTCTCAATGCTCGTAATTGTTCAGATATCGATTCTTCCTCCTTATTGATCTCGGGATGTTTTGGTTAATTTTCATTTCTAAAGATGGTAGAAAAAAGGGTTTGATAAATATTTGCTTTGTATCTTAAGTGTCTTGTCATGATTAGTTCGTCTTTCCACAAAAGTCATGTCGTTGGGTGCATGATCAGTTGACATAGGGTGGCTTCCCAAATGTGTGTCGATGCCAAGGACCGACCCACCTAAGGTTTATGAAATATGACCTATCTTTACTAGAGTAGAGTGTTTCCTAATTTTGAGTTGGATTGAATACTGCAGAAGTTATATCAGTTGACCAGACAAAGCCATTCTCTGAAATTAAAGAATTTTGAAAGAAGGTTCAGAGGGGTGTAAAAGACAACCCTCGCGTGCCATTGTGTGTAATAGTGTATGGCCAAGACTCGATAGAAAAGAGTGTGATAACAGTATATATAAATCGATAACAGATAGTGGGATGTTAGCAATAACATTTAAAATAAGAAGATAAGTACATAATGAGAAAGTAAGGTAGGTAAGCATACAATTGCAAATTAAACAAAGTTAAAGCAGTATACAAACAACCCTAAATTCCAAGTCTAGTCTAAGTCTGCTAAGTTCAGAACCTAAGTGTGTAATCCCCAGCAGAGTCTCCATGTTGTTGCACCCTATTTTTCATGAGTTAGAAAAAGATTCAGCGAGTGGTTTCCTTGTTGAAGATAAAAGAAAGTCGCCACCTAATACTTAGAGGTATACTAAGGTACCTGTTTAATTACTAAGATCATTTTTTATTAGTCTGCTAACCGGTGAGATTTTGGTAAGGGTTCTTGTTCTCCTAAGGGGAAGGTATTAGGCATCCCTTAAAATCTACCTGAGGTAGCTCCATAGGACTTAGACTAGGTTTAAGGAATTAGATTTCTATATTCTGCATAATTAGTGCTGTAAAAGTATAGCTTATTATATATCTAGTTTAAGGCTTATCACTTGAAAAAATTAATACATGTAATTTTGAAAAAAGGCTATAGATTTATAAAGCCTTTAAGAAAATGTGTATATCTATATGATTGAAAGAGTTTTTAGAAGTATATCTATAATGTTTGTATTTGCAAAACCTTGTAAGATGTGGCTAAGTTTTAAAATAAGTTTTCTTTAAAATGATGTGGCTATTTATATATCTCTAGTAAAGTAAAGGTGTTTAAATAAGTGGGTCTTAGGTATACCTTGATTCTAAAATCTCACATTAAACTTGAAGAAATCGTTTGAAACCTTTGGCTGGGCAGTAGCGTTCATTCGATTCTTTATAGACAAGCTCAAACTTTGGAAAGCCATTTTTTTATTCGGTTTTTCTGATTTTTGAAAAGAGAAGGTTGTCAACCTTTGCAAAGGCTGTCTTAGTTTCAAAAGACTTCATGAAAAATTGTTAGTAAAGATTAAGAACTGAATAACAGAAATGATCAACGAGCCAGAATTATTGTTACTAAGTCATAATGTTTCTTTTATCATATGTCTTTAGAGCTTGCCTAGGTTGTTAACATAGTTCAAAAGATACACAGCAAAAGCATCCAATCAGATATCACAAATATTATATACATATGAGAATAATCAGTAGAATTAAAGCGATAAGAGAAAGAGGTGACTCTGGGTTTGGGCGTGAATAGAGGTAAACCTAGTAGGTAGTGAAGACGGAAAACAGTAGCTTCAGACTCCAAAAAGGGTGAAGGTACTGAACTTGGGCCTGAGTTCTTTGAGAACTCGGCAGGCCCAATTTAAATACATGTACAAAAGAAAGAGAAAGACATTAGATATGTGGCTCAATATACATAATTATATGTAAGTGACATTAATGCAGATCCAGGATAAAATATAAAAATCGGCAGTAATCAAGAATGCACAATTAGTATAAAGTCACATTTATTAAAGCAATTTACAGTGAAGACCTTTGCTCCATTGAACACTAAACCTAAAAAGATTAATAAATGTCAATAGATTAAAGGCTGGGGGTGAAATTTCATTCATGGCCAAAGTACTCTTTGAATCCCTGCCACTTCAAATATCACAAGGGTCTCAAGGACCCCAAGTTGTGCTTGTGTTAGGGAGAGTAACTCAACCAATAACTAAATTCTACTCCCAAATACCCCTAACTACTCACACTTACTCTTATCTACAGGTTTAGATGCTAATGAGGTGTTCATTGTAAACTCCAAAACCACATCGGTGATTTATACAATGAGGTATATATTTCAATGACATATAGAATACCAAAGCATCATCAGACATCTTTTGATTTGCATACAAGCATATACATTCTTATTAAGCTTAAGAGCACTCAGACAGAATCTATTGTAGGTGCCAACAAACAATGAGAGAAAAACAACACATGAATATAAGAACTCAGAATAGGTAGGTCATGTAGTTCAAAGGGGTAAGGAGGTATCATGTGTATTGCTATTAATGATCCTGTTAAAGGATTATTCTTATGAAAGATCATTACCTATCATGTACTTAATCATACATAGTTAATAGGGGTATACAAACGAACATTCCATTCCTTACTAAGTGAGAAATTTAACAAACCGCTTCAACATTCTTAAGAAAATAAAAGGCAGACAAATATATTGGCAAGTAATCTCCAAAGAGATCTTCATTCACATCTAGGTTGATTAGGAGTTAAACATGTGGTTCCACATTCAAACGGGATGGATGAACATTTAAAGGGGCTCTTTCTAAGTCTATAAGTAAACTTCAGTGAACTTAGTAAGTTTCAATGGCCTGGCAACACAGTCATAGACATAATATGCAAGCAGCGGTTTCCTTTAAGCCAGAGATGACTAACATTGTCATCATAGTGGTCCTGAACAGTAAACACTAGTACTAGGAAAGCATATCTGGTTATGAGAAAAATAGATTAGTTGCTATAATGAAGCTTTGCAACGCATGGTCCTATCAGACAGTATTCAACTACAGTAGGTACAATTTAATTAGGTTTATAAACATGACTCAAACCAAGTGGATAGCCAAAGACAGAACTGAAGTGCACAGGTTCCTTAGGGCTTAATCCTAGTTAATTTAAGGCATTTTTTCCCATATAGTGAAGTTCATAGGTGCAATAAAACAGCATGAGAGCTGATAGAAGGTCTTAATAACGCATGACACATCATCGATAGTATCATTTAAAAAAAGATAACAGAACAATCATGCCTACAAAATCAAATGACTAAAAGAGGAGGAGAGTTGAGGTTCACTGACCTCCTTTTAGGCAGCAAATCAAACGCGACTCTTAACTAGCCGTTAAGAATCCAAGACTCGAGACTCTGACCAATATAGTGCTCAGTATCGGAAAAGAAAGAAATTAGAAATTGATTAAGAACGTAGGCTTCGATTAAGAAATTCTAGCCGATACTGTATTGTGTATTGATGTTTTTAGATTGTTAGTTGTTGTTAAGTGAGATCCATTAAGGCTCATATTTATAGCTCCTCAAGGTCTAGGGTTCCGGCAGATTCAAATTGGAGAGTGGAAAGTGATGAAAGGTTGATGATTTGATCTACTTGGTCACAATTGCGAAGTTTTCATGTTTGCATTTGCAAATAAATCATTGCATTTGTGATGAAAGCAGCGGTGGGAAGAATTTTGCTTTTGTGATAACTTCTTCGCATTTGTGGGGTTCGTAATTGCAAACTCCAGGTTGCAATTGTGACACCTGTGACTGGTCAAAAAGCTGAGCGACGTAACTTTTAGTCTCATTTTCATATTTTGAACCCTAGACTCGGTAGGAGGCGATTTTGTAGAGTGATTTTAATCTACAATCATTGAGTAAGTGATTTTTTTTCAAATTTCCAACTATTTTACATGATTATATGTGAGTTTTAACATCAAAATTATGAGTATCAAATTGAGATTTTGAGAAACATTGTCTATATTTTGAAATATGAGAATTTGAGTTTTAAGAGTCGAATTGGACTAGGATTATAAAACTAATCACACATATGAACTCGTGGGGTCATGGGTAGTCGGAATCTACCATTGGACCCAAGTTTCGACCAGGCGGGTCCCGAGTTAACTTTTGTTGACTTTTGAGCAATTGTATAAAAATCATAGCTTTAATTATTGGAATTGATTTCTCTTGCATTATTTGATGTTATTAAGTAGATTTTGGATAAAGTTGTGCCGAGCGGAGGTGAATTGTAAAGGAAAAGCTATTTTTGAGAATTGATTGAGGGCTTTTGAGGTAAGTATCTTGCCTAAATTTGTGTGAGGGAAACTACCCTTTAGGATTTCGGTTAATTGTGCTATCGTGTTATGTGAAAGCCGTGTACGCAAGGTGACGAGCGGGTACACGGGCTATATGTGGTATTTGACTAGTTTAGATTATCAAGACTCTTTCCATGCCTTTAATTGAAGTGTCATAACATGTGATATCTCTCATTGTTAATCTACTCTTACATGCTCTATTTGACATTGTTAGCACTTGTTCTACCTCTTACTTGTTATTTTGCTGTTATATGCTTTCATTAGAGTTATTGCCTTCCTTATTATCTTGTTACCTCTTAATTGTTGAATCACTTTTAGTTGAAGTTGTTATTTCGTGGAATATCATCTTGTTGAGTTATTGGTGTTGAAGTTATAATAGTCGTTTTGACATTGAAGCGGAGTTGTTAATTGTTGAGATACCTTTCCTTGTTGAGCATTCCCATTCATTTTGTTGTTGTTGAAATTCTTGTACACATTGTAGTTGAGCCATGGGCTATTTGTTGTGAAAATATTGAGTTGTTCGTCCCTTCCGTGACTCCGTGCTTATTTGGTACTTGCCTTAACTATTTTATTTGCACACCTTAGTTGGCATGTGCTTTACTTGTCATGTTGTTTCTGTAATATTTGTTGCATTCCTTTGATTATTACGTGGTTCCTTTATTGTCGTGCACTCATACCCTTTGATTTTTGAAATTCTTGTAAATTGAGTTATTGGATTGTTATTGTTATTTGAAATTGTTTGTGGATCAGGTTGCGTGCTGCAACCGGTGGAATAAGGAAGGATTTTGATATTGATAAATGATGATACGGTGGGATCGGGTTACGCGTCGCAACGAGTGGAATAATGAAGGATTATGATATTGATAAATGATGATGCAGTGGGAACAGGTTGTGAGACGCAATAGTTTGTATATGTGATACTTGATATTGATTAATGATACTATGGTGGAATAAGGGAGGATTATGATATTGATAAATAATGATACGATAGGATCGGGTTGCGCTCCGCAACGTATTATGTGTTGTACTTGTTGTTGTTGTTGTGTCTTGTATGAGTCATGCATCCTATGTGAACTATTGTATTACTTCAATGTGTCAATCTGTGCTCCGGCGATTTCTTGGTGAATTGACTTTCAAGACGAAATTTCTATGCGGAGTCATTATATCATAACCTGTTGACTTGTTAGTAACATAACGGTTTTAAGTAAAAGAATTATGAATATGCTTACCTTACGTGACTCTTAAGTTGAAACTCGTCGTTCATTCGGCGGTTTACTGTTCTTAATAGTTGTCATATTTCACTTTAACTGATTTATCACATTAAACTCTTTACCCTATCTGATGTTTTTACTTTACTTAACAATCGTTATTACGTTTTATTTTAACAAAATTCTATATTTAAATCGGTAACTTATCTGATGTTTTGTTTTACTTAAAAATCTTATCCTCTTTACTCAAATGACTTTTAAAATAAACTCATTTTCTCATTTGATTCCCTACTTGATGCAAAATTGTTATTATGGCTTATTGTATATAAATAAATTTCTCGAACATTTTATTTAGAATTTGACACGGATACAATGTACATGGTAGCACGAGGATTTTTCCGTACGAAAGTGATCTCAAAAATATGGGGACGATGTGCTACATGTGTAAGATTTGGAAGTTGTGACTTGTGATCTGAGATTAAGAGGATTAGTACTTCGCGTAATTCTTGTTGTAACTCGTGCATTAGGAACGATTTGATTAATTGAGTTGTCATCGGTTTTCCTTACTTGGACACATTCATATTCATCTGTATTCTAACTATGTAGTTGCTTTATTACCTGGTTATTTTCTGTTGCCATTCATGCTTTTATTTATTCCCATTGTTGGTTATAGATTCGTGATCCTTCTGTTGTCGGTCTTAAATTGATGTTCCATCCATTGTTAGCTTTACGTTATATCCTGCACAGATATATATGTCTGGTAGGTATCTTGACCTGGCCTCGTCACTACTCCACTGAGGCTAGGCTTAATACTTACTGAGTACCGCTGTGGTGTACTCATGCTACGCCTCTAAACATTTTTGTGTAGATCCAGGTACTTCTGATCGAGTTGGTTTTTGAGACTTATATCTGTGCGGCTGGAGACTTCAAGGTATACATGTCGTCGTGTTCGCAGGCCTCGGAGTCACCTTCTGAAGTCATTTGTACAGTTTATTTCTATTTCGGAACAGTTGTACTTAGAAATTTCCTAGTGAACTCAGTAGATTTTATGACTTGTACTACCGGTTTTGGGATATTGTATCATATTGGGAATGTTGGCTTATTATAAAAATTCATGCTTCATGCTTAATAGTTATTTGGTTAAAAATCTGTTATTTAATCAACAAGTGTTAAGCTTACCTAGTCTCAAAGACTAGGTACCATCACGAAATCCTACGGAGGGAAATTGGGGTCGTGACAATAACTTATATGAAACATTCTTTCACCACTTTGTGATATCATGATCATGATCACTACATTTGACTTAGCCATAGTCATTCTTTATTTGTTAAGCACCCCTCCGCACATTTATGTTATAGTCACGTCCTTGTGCACTTTGTTGGTAAGTTGTGAGCTTGTATCGTGATAAAACCTGTGTTATTTCTTTTGTGATACTGTAGCACATGCGGACATGTTGTGTGGTTTGATTATTGATGTGCGGAGTATAAGGATGGCATTTCATTGTTATTGATTGGGCGGAGCAATACGGATAGCTATTATGATATTGTTTGGGCAGAGTGATACGGGTGGCTATTGTGATCTTGTCTAGGTGGAGCGATATGGGTGGCTGTTTTGATATTCTCTAGGCGGAGCGATATGGGTGGCTATTGGGATAATGTCTGGACGGAGCAATACGGGTGGCTATTGTGATAATGTCTAGGCGGAGCGATACGGTTTGCTATTGTGATATTGTTTGGGCGGGTGATACTAGTGACTATTGTGATATTGTTTGGGTAGATTGATACGGGTGGCTATTATGATATTGTCTGGGCGGAGCGATACGGGTGGCTATTATGGTATTGTCGGGAAGGAGTAATACGGGTGGTTGCTATGATATTCTCAGGACGGAGCGATATGGGTGGCTATTGTTATTGTGATAAAAATGTGGGCAAGAGGTGTTGTTTGTGTGAGAGTCTTTGTGATGATTTGTTGATGATAGTGAGCTTTTACTTGTATTGAACTGTTATCTATTGTACTGGTGAAGATATTGCTATTGAATTTCTGCTACACTTTTGTTCTAAGTCTTTTATTTAATATACAAGTTATTTTGACTAATGAGTATCTCATGACTTGAACCTCATCACTACTTCACCGAGGTTAGTCTTGATACTTACTGAGTACCAATCGTGTTGTACTCATACTACACTTCTGCATATTTTTGTGCAGATCTAGGTGTTGGAGGTAGCGGACCGAGGAAGTGAGAGCTTTTTAGATCGTGAGACACAAGATAGAGCTGCTTTGATCGTTGCAGTCCCTTGGAATCCTTTCATTATATTTACACTATCAATTCTCTATCCAAACAATATTGTATTTTGAGTTATTTCTATGTTTTTAGTTAGATCTCGTGACGCACTACCTAGTTTTGGGAATATGTTGTGATTATCGTCGTGTTGGCTTGTATCATCTTTATTCACGCATTTATACTAATCTGTGCTCCATTATATCTTGTCTGTATTGATGTAAAAATTGATAAGTGATCGGCTTACCTAATTCTAGAGTCTAGGTGCAATTACGACTCCTATGATGGGATTTGAGTCGTGACAAGCTCATAACATATCCTCCAAGCTCTGAATTGTTGGGCTGGCCTGTCTGTCAGTCTGTGAATGGAAAGTTATGCTTAAATTAACTCTAGTACGTAGACCTTCCTGAAAACTTCGCCAAAACTAGCAATGAATTGCTCACCACTGTCGAAAATAATAAATACTACCGAGCAATGCAACCGCATAATTTTCTTTTTATAAATAGTTGCATACTAAGAAGTTGTGTAAGTTCTCTTAGCAGGTAAAAAGTAAACTATTTTTTTAAATCTATCAACAATGAACCAAATTGAGTCATTCTTCTTGAATGTTTTTAGTAGGCCAACCACGAAGTCTATATTTATTCTTTCCCATTTCTACTCTAGTATCTCCATTAGCTGGGCTAAATTGTTCAATCTCTAATGCTCAACTTTCACTTGCTGACAATTAAGGCAGCGACACATTCATATTATTCCACCATTAGATAACCCTCAAGTCATGATACATCTTACTATAACCTAGGTGTATTATATATTTGGAAGTATATGCTTTCTTATAATTGAACTTCGGAAATTCTCTGTGTCAAGAACGTGCAAGCGTTTCCAAACTTCAATACATTACCCCAATCAATACTGAAATCCTTAACTTTTTCACTAAGGACATCTACCTTAATTTTGAGCAAGTCTACACCATCCAACTGTTTGGTTTTCACTTGCTCAATTAAGCTAGTCTTGGAAACCCTACTAGCGATCAATTTTTTACTATTTTCTTCTTTAAGATGAAACCCTTGATTAGCTATTTGTTGGGCTTGTCTCACTATGGGATGTTCGACCACTGATAGTTTGTTCAGATTCCCTATGGATCTTTTGCAAAGAGCATTAGCAACTACATTAGCTTTACCTAGATACTAAAGGATATTACAATCATAATCTTTGAACAGCTCTAACCACCTTCTCTATCTCAAGTTCAGCTCCCTTTATCTTGAATGTGTTGTAAGCGCTTATGGTCCGTATAAATATAGCATTGCACTCTATTGAAATAGTGACGCCATATCTTTAATGAGAAAAATCATTACTGCCAATTCAAGGTCATGAGTTGGATAATTCTTCTCATGGTTCTTTAGCTGCTTAAAAGCATATGCAACAGTCTTATCATATTGCATAAGTACACACCCTAATACCACTCCAGAGGCATCACCATAAATCACGAATCTACCAATAGGGTTAGGTAGAGTGAAGATCGAAGCTATGGTAATCTGTTCTTGAGTTCTTAAAAACTCTTCTTACACTCATCAAACCACTCAAACTTTAACAATTTTCTAACCTGGTGAAGAAAATTCCTCGAAAAACGTCTACAATAACCTTCTAATCTCAAAAGCTTCTAATTTATATAGGTGTTATTGGCTTGCGTCAACTCCTCGAGGATTCAATTTTCTGTGGATCCAGCCTTATACCCTTGTTTGAGACCATGTGTCCCAAAAATATGACAGTGTCAAGCCATAATTCACACATCAAAAATTTACATGTAACTATGGTCCTGAAAGATATGTGAAACTATATGTTCCCAAATTCTCTCCGTGTTCTTCTGAGCTACGATAATATACCAAAATGTCATCGATAAAGACAATGACAAAATTATCCAAAAACATCTTGAATTCTTTGTTTATTAAACCCATGATAGCTGATTGTGAATTAGCCAGCTCGAAAAATATCAATAAAAATATGTAGTGACCATAGCAAGTCCTGAAGGCTATTTTTGGGATAGTTGTCTCTTTAATCTTTAATTGATGGTATTCCAACCTTAGATCTACAAAATATTTAGCACCCTATAACTGGTCGAACATATAAAATCTAACCTGGGAAGCAGTTATTTATTTTTTATGGTGACCTTATTCAGCTGACGGTAATCTATACACATCCGCAAGAATCCATCTTTTTTCTTTATGAACAAAACTAGAGTGCCCAATGAGGACAAGTGTCTGATAAAGCCCTTTTTAAGAGATCATACAACTACTTCTTAATTTTATTCACCTCTGCTACACTCATCTTGTATGTAGGGAGGCATTGAGATTGGATGAGTGCCAATCAAAGTCTTTGTGTTGAATTCAATCTCCTTACTTTGTGTTAATCCAGGTAGATTCCCTGAAATAAATTTACTAATTTTTAGGCCTTAGGGTACGAAATAAATTTACCTATGGGCGTTCCAAACTCATCTCTAGTTATAACTAGGTCTTCACCAATAAATGCAAATTTGAACATTTTAGTGTGATAGTCACCTATTATGTAACACGAAACTAGCCAATCCATGCCCACTATGGTGTCGAAATCTATCATATCTAGCAAATCCAGGTTAGCAAGAGTGTATGTATCTTTGATTAAAATTACACAATCACTATAAAGACTATTAACTATCACTGATCCATAAGGATAGAAACCTCAAAATGATTTTCAAACTGTTCGAGTTCTTTCCCCGGTCCCATAGCAAAGAAGCGTGACATAAGAGACACTAGAATCTGGGTCTATCAAAGTATAATCAAGACGATCGCACACTTTTGAAGTATCTACGATGACTATATTTGATACCTCTGTGATGTGAGGCTAAAATGTTATACTTTATATTATCATTTACCTTACGTTTTGCTTGCAGATATTGACGATTCATGCTATGTTTGCGCTTAATTAAGTTGATTTTCTGTGTAGGATCATTCAAAAATAAAGTGGAAAGAAATTTAGACAAAGAGACATAAAAATAACCAACTAGAGCACGAGAGGAATCACGATGAAATGCCGCGCAAATGTTGCGCCTTAGAGGGCGCTATGCGACCAAATTTTGGCACCTTACATGGTGCCTCACGAGGTTAAAGGCGCCAAAGTCGTAGCACCTCATGGTGCTAGCGGAAGCTGGGCGGCCGTTTTTGGGCACGACGCGCCACTGTCTTTCTTTGAGGCATTTTGCTCCCAGTCAACTTGGGGCTTGGTTATTTTGGTTCTAACTTTATTTTAGCATTTAATACTTAAACTAAATTTTAGGGCGTTAGACAAGAAAAGATGGCTGGAACAACTGCAAGTAACGGATCACAAGAATTCTTCTTCCAATTCTTCCTAGTTTGTATATTAATGCTTTCTAGTTTTAATGTTTTGTTAGTGTGACTATGCATAGCTAAATTTCTATCTAGAGTTTGATTGAATTTTTGAAAGGGTAAATTTTTGTTACATCCTAATATTAATTTACCTGTGAATTTTTTAATGTGTTCAACTATATGCATATTTTAGTTGATTGAATGATCATCAATTAGAAATACCTATTTATTATGTATTACTTGAGAAAGAGTACATATTTAGGTAATTGTTAAATAACATACTCCCAAAGTATTTGAGAGATCAATACAGCGGGTTTAAATATGGGTTTAGAGAAAATAAAACCTTGATGTGATCATAGCAAACAGTAAGAAAAGTACACCTAGCATAATTCGAGAGGGTGTGTTTTGTAAATTATTGTAGTTGCTTGAGAGAGAATTACAATAAATGAAGATCTTATGATTCGTAGAGAATAATTAAGCAAAATTTTAGGAGACGTAGTGGGGAGGATTACGACAATTAGAAAAATCATAACTCTAATCTTTTTCAATATGGTTTACAATACTTGCTTTGTTTGTGATAGTTTAGTGTATTTTTACTACTTGACCTTAGTTATTAAACAATGAAAACGTGATTATTTCTACTTTTGGAGATCGATTGATTGAACTTTTGCGAGTTAAATAGTCAATGTTAATAAGTTAATTTCCTATGGGATTCGACTCCATACTCTTAAATCAGATTATATTTACAACGGCCACTGGTTCTTTTATTAGGTATTGTTGGGCATGATCAAATTTTGGCGCCATTGCTGGAGAATTAATGGTGTCATTGATTATGACTAGAAGGATTGCTAGAATTCTTAGTTTAATGAATTTTCTTGCTTATAAATTTTTAATTCATTGAAACCTTAACATTTGCACTCTTGTGAGTCGCATGTGTATGCCTAGAAGCTCCTCAAGAACTGGTAGACTATTTGAAGCATTATCAACACCTGAGAAAGCTTTCAAGGTATTGAATTAGGCTAACAAGAGAAATAGAAAGCAACAGGAAATGAACGAACCAATTGAAATGGAAATAGGTAACAGTATGAATAATAACTAGCACAATGCAAATAACCAAGGTTACCCAAACAATGGAGTTGTGACTCCGCTTGTGTCAGAATCCGCTCTTTACGATTGAGCACAACCTACTACCGACAATCTGGCAACCGCAATCACAGTCCCTAAGATACAAGCGGAGACATTTCAAATCACGAATGTCATGTTACCTGTTGCAGAATACGGGACTATTCTTTGGATCTTACCTCAAAGATCCATAACAGCACTTAAAATTTTCCTGTCAATTTGTGTCACACAGAGGAAAACTAATATGACACTGGAAGAAATTCGACTACTATTGTTTTCGTTTTCGGTGTGTGAGCACGTGATTTTTGCCCTGCCCGAAATATTCCTACAAAAATCAATAAATAGTTTTAATTAAGTATCAGCTATTTTGTTAATTAATTAATCCATGAAAATACTCAAAAATATCACGCAGTGCATTTAGGACATATTTTTACATCTTTTAAAATTGAGTTAGTAATTAATTGTTTTACAAAATTGAAAAATCACAAAAATGATTCATTTTACAATTTCCTTTAATTTTAATCTTCAATTCTTAGATTCAAGGGATTTTATATTTTTATAAATAGTATTTATAAATTAATGTCACATCTTAGGTAAATTAGGATTTTTACTATTAAGTCTTTTAGTGGTTGAAATTAATTAATAAATAAGAAAAGAAAATACAAAGAAGAGAAATCCGGATTGGGCCAATTTTGAATCAGGCCCAATTAAAGCAAACTGGTGGCCCAGCTTCCCCTTCCCCTAAAACAACCAAAAACCCTAGTCTTTCTCCTATAAAAAGAAGAAAAAGAAAAGAGAAAGGAGAGCAGCTGGAATTCCCCCACACGGATCCCCTTCCCCCAGCCCGTCTCCCTCTCTTCCAAAAACAGAAGCAGCGATCCCTCCTTCCCCACCAGCAGATGGAGCTCCCTCACTCCTGCTGACCCCATT